>DWEI01003375.1:0-12906 GCA_018245875.1 Mysoria ambigua | reverse complement strand
ACCACTACTAGAAAATCTAAATTAGAAAATTTTGTAGTGTTCGACCCGGGAATCGAACCCGGGACCTCCCGATCGGTAGTCGCACCTGCAACCAACACGACCAACGAGGCAGTCAATCTGTTAACTACATTCATATATTTATATAATTTGACAGTCGAGTTAACAAAATCAAAAGACTCATACTTTGTATACGTGTAGTTTAAATTGTAAAATGCACAACATTCCATAAATACCTCGTATTATGTACAAAACACCGAACTCGCGCGACACACACTCGATAATGTCGCCGCGATATATTTTACTTGGCGGCGGTGGCTTATGGTCTCACTTGGCGGGCGTGTGCGGCGTGAGCAGCGCCAGCGCCTGCATGCTCCAGGCGTGCGCGGCGCTGTAGTCGCAGCGCACGAAGAACAGCGCGCTGAACTCCTTGCACAGGCGCGCCAGCAGCGCCGCCATGCCCCACGCCGCCGCGCCCCCCGCCGCGCCGCCCGCCGCGTCCCCCGCCGCATCCCCCGCCGCATCCTCCACCGCGCCGCGCGCCTCCGTGCGCTCAGTGTCGCCCGCTTGCGCATCCTTCGTGTTCTCCTTACACCTGAAAATCGATACAAAATTTAATTCATTTAAATGTAAAGGACGTCATAATATAATAAACAATTCATTCGGTAAGCAATAAATCTGTAACAAAAATGACCAGATAACAGAATATATGACAAATATCTAATCAGATGACAGACAAGATACTACACACACAAGTATTATTATTTTTCATACCTACTGATTATTATTTTTATACTGATTCCTACTGATTGCTATTCTTTATACGGGACTGATTAGTGTTACAAAAAAAAAAAAACAAAAAATCATATGAGACACCGGCCACCGGCTACGATCGGACAGCGACCTGTCGGCGTCGGTCTGCAGCGCGGCGTCGCGGCAGCCGGCCGCGGCCAGCACGCCGCGCGGCAGCCGCGTGCAGCGCTCGTCGCGCAGCCCGAGCAGCCGCAGCGCCAGCGAGTACGTGTCCGCCGCCGCCGGGAAGCAGCAGTACGCCGACTGCGTGTTCAGCAGCCTGCGACCAGCAAGCAACACCACACGTATTCGTTACACGACACCCTTATAGAGATATTGTTATCATATACAAGTTAACTCAAGTAACAATAACTAAATATACAATATTTTGTGTACATTGTCACTGGTTATTCTAAATTCTATTCTGGGTATTCTGTCCTATTCTAGTTACTCTAAATCTACTTCAACAATGCTGTGTAACAACACAATAGGGTTGGAGGCCATCCATCCACACTAGTATTCATTAAGGGACGGCAGGAGGGCGTCGTGGGCGCAGCGTAAACATACCGATGACAGCACTCTAGGGTGAGCCGGATGTTGTAGGTGGTCTGCGGCTGCGCCTGGCAGATGTCGCGGCACTGCAGCAGCACGCGCTCCGCGTCCGCGTACCAGCCCGCCTCGTTCAGGAAGCCGCCTGGGTTTTACAATACGTTAGACAAACAAACAAACACACAAACGTTTTACAAACTGAAAATACATCTCTTGCTAGCTACATTCGGCTGGGTGTCATCACTGTAGTAGGACCTTTCAGATGGTCTACATAATTAGTATACGTGAGTAGTCGCATCGCAGAAATATGTATTAGAAGTCATCATTATTATCAACCCTTTTACTGTTCCATCATTGAAGACGGATCTTTCGCCAACGGATTTTTCTGCCGAGTTTTAATCATTTCCGTTATAATTCCTGACAAAACACAACGCCAATTGACTGATTGATGGCCGTTGCTAGTTTGACGACCAAAATATCACCTAATCTCAGTCCGAGTTGTATGAGCGAGTGCTTGGAGTGGGCGGCGCCGGCGCAGCGGGCGACGTACGCGCCGGCCAGCTCCGACGACAGCTTCGACCCATGTTCGATCACGGCCTGCGACGGAACAACGCACCGTTCACACTTCAATACTCTCCCCGTCGAGTGCCGCACTGATCACATCTGATCTGGTTACAGCTGATCACATTTTGATTTGTACACGTCGTCGTCACCATATCCTTGAACAGCGTATTAGTGAGTAATACTTAAAATTGCATTTTCAATCGACGCAATGTTAATATAATATTATTTAGTAGTGCCCACTTCAGTCATAAAGAATACTTCACGAAGAACCAATCTCAAGAACAGTCGTAGCTTAATGTCAATGGAAAAATAAATATACTGTATCGCATACTAATACAGAGTTCACACGCAAGCTGTCATAAAAACGAGGCAATGACTCATTATAGGGTATTAAAACACGTATATTGTAGACACACCTGAGGTGACTGAGCACGATAATAATCCAACTTTAATCACACTACATAATAAAGAGAAAAATGCATATAAGTAATAAGTTTAGTATGAAAGTTACTATGTTTTTCCACCCGCTCGTCTGTCTTTCATCTATTTCACATCTCGATAGCTGAACAAATGAGATTTTATAAATGGAGTGGTTTGACCTAGAGAAAGAAAATTTCTACCTTTTTTTAAGCCAACTTAGAATAGTCACTTCGGAAATGGCCCGATTGGGCTTAAGAGATCGACCACGCACAAAGGTCTTCTACGTACATTCGTGAACTTTGGACCTCAGGGAAGAGTGTAAAATGGGTCACTACAAGTTAAGTTGGCTCATTGTTACACTCATCGATGAATACTTGAATATAGGAGAAGTACAAATTGTCGTTATGTGTTCTCCTAATTATTGAAAGATTGACGAAAGAAAGGATATTGTTTAAGTATTCGTGCCAAAGATGACGCGTGTGACAGAGTAGTTATTAATACGTATATTAAAAATAACATTACAAATACTCTAGCTCTTTGGCTGCTTTCGACGTGGATGTATTTATAGCCGCACCTCACTGACACCCCAGTCGTGAACATCGTGTACGTACTGAAATACAAAGTCTGATGTAAAAGTTGAGTTACATTGTACTCGAATGTTCTAGTGAACTTTATTACAATTCATATAGTGTAAATGATATTCGGACGAAATATCACTATGAGCTCCTTGGTGTGCGACCTCACGTTGCTGAATATGAAATAATGAAGGGAGAGAGGCAGTCCGAAATGTTGATTACTATCATCAATTGGCTCGGATTCTGATGAGAGAAACAAAGCCAAAAAATATTCAAGACGTCATATTACGAGTACCTATAAGGCAATAAATAGTCAAAAGAACAACAAGAAAAATAATTCATGATCAATCAGGATAATGATTCAGGATCGTACAAGTTCTAACCTCTTCACTAAACATCCATCGTAGAAACTCGCCTTCAATCGCACTTGCTCAGTTAATACATGTATGTAATTTCGGAAGGAGCCGCGATTAAACAGAAATTCAATATATCACGTTGATCGTGTATACATTGCGGTATATTTCTTTTACGGTTATATAAATTTCCCAAACGACTCAATAAAGGCACATACATGCGTACGCACTTTAGTTAAATATAACTCAAATTTTAATTTAATACGTTATGTTTCAGCTGTCGAATGGTGAGAACAGAACATGAAGTCGATGGAAGTCGTTGTCTCGTTATATCTTCCCGCGTTCAAACAATTACCCGATTGCAGTGTTTATTTTGGTAATATACGTGTTAAACAAAGTGCGCGTCATGCAAGATTTGGCAAAGAATAGAATTGTGACGGGGAGTGTTCACGGGCGTCACTTTTACATCAGAATCATCTCCTTCGTCAGGTCGACCATCGTGGTGAAAGGATTGGTCGCAATGTCCAGTGCACCGGGCCAGTATATGTTCGTACGCAATCACATATAGTCGCTGCTCGTGTCATGCCCCCCTAATCATGTATCGGAAAAAAACAGATCACAATCAGAAAATATTTATTTAACAAGAATTCAAGGAAAAAAAATTACAATACAAAATAAAATTCAAGAAAAAAAACAATAAAGGTACATCACTATGTCTATTATTTCACGCATCATTTGTCACTCCGCCAGCAGCATCTCTACTCTCGGCGTTGATAATAAATAGTAAATATGTATTAAGTATTCAATAGGGGATTTGCAAATGTTATGCATTTTATTCCATGCATTTTATTCCATATTGGATCTAAAGAAATATCTATATAATTGATAAATATGCCCTCGTATATTAATTATATCATCACCATCATCAGCCTATCTCATTCCACTGGTATATATAGGTCTCCCCCAAAGAGCGGCATCGCACCCTGTCCTCGGCTAACCGAATCCAGCTCCTGCCTGCAGCCTTTCGTAGATCATCATCCCACCTGGCCGGAGGCCGTGCTACACTACGTTTTTTTACGTTAATTATATAGATATTTTTATTTTTCCTTAGTCCGGTATACACTCCTTGGGAGCATAGTACCGTATGCGAGGATTCTTGCAACATATATGTATATTCATACGATCATTATATTCTGCACACCTTTGCATTTTAAAATATCCCAAACATGAAGTTAGTCGCAGCTTACTGACTAAAAATGTTAAACGCGTCGTTCAACAAAAGTACACGATAACAGTCTGATAATTCTTTAATAAGTTGACTTGTCTACTATAAACATTGAGGTTGAACATAACACGTGCCAAAGATACAACAACACCGCTACAAATCAAGGGATGGCGATGGAAATATACAATGGACAATGTAATAAAGATTTATTAAGAAACATTAATCAATACAATGTTCGTTAGAACTGTTACATTGTACATGCAATATACATACATAAATATTTACAAATACATTATCGCCCCTGTCACATTGTGTACAAACGAAGAAACGCCTTTGGTACTCTATACTCACTAATCTATTTATAAAATCTTTTAACTTGCGGTTTCTAGTTAATTGCTCGTTAAAACGTAACCGTAAAAAATAATTTCCAGGTATCATTAAGTTACTAAATCCCATAATGTAGTGGCTGGTGAGTCTTTTGATTTTCACCGGGCATAAATTTAGAGGCCGAACCATTCGCGACTTGAATCTAGAGGACGTCTCGATCTGCGTTGTCAACCGCCAGCCAACGAAGCGGCGCATTAGAAAAGAAATATTAATAACGACGACATCAGTCGTTCCTAAAAAATATAAAATTAAACAGTTTATACAATCGACTGAACATTTTATCAACCTTATTCTCAAAACAAAGTATACAAGTGAGGCATTTAATGCGTAATACTGAGGGAGAAAAATGGAAAATACCCCTGAACTCTTGATCTTGATTGAGGTAGGTAACTTTCTTTACCTTATATTATCTACAGAAATAAACGCGTGAAACAGTTAGTAACAAAAAGTCAAGAGCTTATTATACGGACAATGTATACAGGTGTCATTGCACTTATTATACGGACGGAGCTTATTATACGGACAATGTATATAGGTGTCATTGTACTTATTATACGGACGGAGCTTATTATACGGACAATGTATACAGGTGTCATTGTGAACTTTTTCAAGCGATTTACTTCAACAATGTCGCCTTAAATCAGCACGCGCTCTACATTGCCGCGGAGTCTTGGACGAGTTAAAAACTGCACTCGCCATAAACGCAGACCGAGAATCGATCGCTCGGCGCGCCGCCTCCTGCCTACGTCCGGTCCGTGACAATGTCGTGTTTTTTTCCCGTCTGCAATGTGACTGATTGACGGTGGGAAATTAATGTGACTCTATCGTTTAAAGCGGACTTAATTATTTCTTATAACAAGCGTAACCCCAACAGAAGGCATATAACACCTGAGAGAAAAAGGAGGATGAGAAAGAGCACAAGTTAATAAACCATTTAAATAGATTTACTCACATTCCATGTTTTATTTTCAAAGATTGCTAGTGGTACACAGATATATAGAAATAAAACCGAAAAGCCTTCAGCGTCTACCTTCTATTGTAAATAATAAAATCAACTAAAAATCATATCATAATACTCGTTTCGTCGTGTTAATTGTCAGCGACGCGGGAAAATTGAAATGCAAAAATAACAATTGAATTAAACTAATTGAACAATGATAATACCTACCTACCTAATTGTTAATTTATTATGATTCACAGCGCTAACATAGCAGGTCCACGTGTTCACAGTATTATAATATCAGTAATATTTTTCATCGTTACTCGTACGCGCGGACGAACGATCGAAGCACGCAGCTCACGAGTCGTCGTCGTCGAGTTGAACCGACCCGGGTCAAGTGCGAACTCGACTTACGCTACTAGTGGTTCCGTGGATTTTTGCTATCGTTTAAAAACATGAAACACCAAGAGTAACATAAACACGAAGAGCGTCAACAAAAAAATACAAGATGGTATAAAGTCATTGTGAAGAATAACTTTTTTTAAGTAGTAGTTGTTGCCAGTAGCTTGGTTTTCCTTTTTTGTACAAAGTAATCTAAACTCGTCCGTTACACCGGCGATCATTAAGCGACTGTGGACTCCGTCTGATCGGGGGTTACACGTTCTGTTCTCACCATGGACATTTGTATTACACGTACAAGAATTTGTTATCGATCTGAACGAAAGTTACAGTATTCTTTATTCACCGCACTTATATTTCGTGCTTACCGAAACCGCACTTATATTTCGTGCTTAGTTTAAAATCCGATGGCATAGTGGAAAAAAGTATGACGTAACTTCACGGCTGTAATCCCCGAAGGGGTAGGCAGAGGAATGCAGAGCATTCCCACGATTCACCAGTTACGTTTACGTCGCCCTATGGAATAGGTGGTGAGCCTATTGCCGTACATCGGGCACGTTTCCAGAACTCTGAACCTCTACTAGAAAATCTAAATTAGAAAATTTTGGGGTGTTCGACCCGGGAACTCCCGAGCGGCATTCACACCTGCAACCAACACGACAAACGAGGCAGTAACGAGGCGGAAAAAATATCTACTTATTTTGTCTAATAGATTGTACATTTTATTCATCCCTACGAGGCAACTCGTGGAAGATAAACAAAATTGCCTGCGGTATGAGGAAACATAACAATCACGAAACATCGCCGAGGGCAGTAGGTACATATTTAATTTATTCCTAAGCCCTTCGAGTAATAAAAACATATTTGTGTACGATAGATATTACATTCTGAACATCAGCTAATAGAAAGATACATGCAGTGTGTTATTTATTCGCGATTACCATAGCAACTCTATTTGAGCCATGTTAACCTAGCATGTACACAATCACAGCAGAGCTAATGAAGTTACCCGATTGTTTATATCATAATAATAAAAAATATATAATAAATATATGATACTTATAATATAACACATCAAGTAACTAATAGTGTAATGCGTTTTGACCTATTTTTTTATATATTTTATATTAATATAACGTCACGCTGTTGGATTACCCAATCAATAAATAAATAAATCATCATCGTTTAAGTTCACAGCTGGACATAGATAGGCATCTCGCACAGAGCTTTTTGTCTGTATCACTGCAGTATGCAGTCTCTCGCTCGGCCCATGCCGCCGCCGCTGTGCCGGTCGGGGCGCACCGCACCGCAACCCGCCGACGCCGGGTTCACTCGCCTCTTGCGACACCCTGGTAGCTTCACGGCTACGCGTTCTTTTCCCACCCCGACACCGACTATATTTTAATTTTTTCGAATTTGTTAATTGAAAAAGTTACAGTGACAATAAAAATTTCAGTCTAACATTCCATTGCGCTATACTGTACATACTAGTCGCGACTCGACATCCGTGCAGTCGTGTGCAAGTACTGATATGTCACGGTTGTAACCGAGCTGCTGAACCTGCAGTTGGCAGCCTCGACGGGCACGCTACGGGATGCCAGTACGATTCCCCAGCACTACTAATACATATGCGATCGGGACGGGTGTCGGTTCGTTATCTGGGCATATGATTATCGACATTATGTGCGTATAATGAAATGTATGTGTCGTGTGACAACTGTTCGCCGGTTTGATTGGAACACATGGCACATTATGTAACGTAACTTCTGCATATTTATAATAATAACATGCAATCTTATTTTACATAGCAATTTATTTATTGATTCGTTTATTCGTTCATCTTTTTTATGCTCTAGATAGATACTGGTCGGATGGTACCGGCTTTTCATTCCGGCGAACCATTCACAAAGATATCTCACCTGAAAACACTGTAGCAGCCTCAGCAGCGACCCGGCCGACCTCAGCAGCCTCTCGAATGTGTCCAGCTCCGACAGCTCCGCGCCCAGCACGCACAGCCTCTTCTCCAGTAGCATCTGCAAATGAAAGCATTTTAAACTCCTAATTCTATTAACGACATCAGGCAAACATAGACCATCTGTCTACAACTGGTGTCAAGAACGTGGAACGACTTTTGAGTTTTTTCATTACGCAATTGTAGGCGAACTATAAATAAAAAAATATATTTGAATGTTAAAATACGTGAAATTTTTTAAACGGATTTCCGGTGTACTTGGACCGTGAAGTTTAATGTAAAATATAAATAATTTACAAATATAATTAGATGCGGATTACACGAATACTACTACAAATAATTTGTTCATTGTGGAAATTCCCAAGGTCATCCGCTAGACTTGCAATATATACATCATGATTATGTGCACAGAACACAAGCGTCGCTCCATGTGTATTTGTATATTTATGTAACTACATTTCCATGTACTTAAACACACACACACACACCAATGTCTGTTGCATTATCGATAATAAATTGCTGCATTTAATCAACATAAAATCTTATAATAATGGCTCTTATTACATATGAATAAGAAATACACAAAATAAAGAGGACTCGTTGACAATTTTGATTTATTATTCCCACCAGTATTTTAACATGGTGAAAATACAAGCCACGTTCCCCCCACCCTCCCCCACTGCCCTGAAGAGTGCCTGCATCACGTAGTGTGTGGTAAACAATACAATTAAAATAAATGTATGAACGCCATCCATCGACGCGCGGCGTGCCGGCTTGTCGAAATATAATTACTCGTTAATAGTGAGTGTGAATTGTTTTCCAAACCCATTTTAAACCCTCATCGAGAATTTTATTTACCCGCGTTTAGTGTTAACTCGTAAAGTCATTACATAATAAATATTCGAGAGGTTTAGAAGGTCGTGCGTCTTGACAAAAACGTATTTTTTACCGTTAGAGGTAAATAGATACAGAATATGTGAAAACATATCACCAAATAAATGATATAGAACGTAACATCACGCCAGTAAGGCCCGAAGAAGTAGGCAGAAGTGTGTTTGTGAAGAGTGGTATACTCTCACGTTTCACCAGTTATGTTAACTATGGAGTAGGTGCTCAGGCTATTGTAATAAAACGGGCGTACTACGCTACTGGAAAAGTTAGGAAAAATACAGCAGTGCCTGACCCGGACGTTGCACCCTGGACCTCCCAATCGGCAGACCCGCTTGCAACCAATACGACGAACGAGGTAGTCAATTTTGTAAATACTACTTTACTTTGAGAATACCAAAAGAAGTGTTTTATAGCAAACGAAATTGCCTGAATTTGTAGAAATTTTAACAGAGTCATTATTTTTGCGTATTACGCGCAAAACAAATTCAATCCATGACCAAATCATTGTGTAATATGTAGAAAATATAACTCACTTTAATGACAATTTGCTACCAATTCACCGCATGTATTGTGACACGATAAAATAGTATTTAATGAACAATTTATTGAATTTGTCTCTCCCACTGTGATGAAGGGCGTTGACCCAACAGGCCGATAATGCAATATAATTGTGCAACCGCATCCCATGCGGCTTGGGGCTATAGAATACATATAGAATCAAATCACGCGAGTGTCAACCCAGACGATGTTGAAACATAGGCTTCAAGCTTTCTATTAGAAGTCTTAGCGAATAGAACAAACGTGACTATTGCTGCAACTACCCAATATCAGACACAAGTTGTAACACCCATACAATATATAGGTACATTCATATTGAGACCTATTTCCCATAGGATTAGGCAAGGTTAAGGATTTCCGCTTGCTCCAATCATAAATATCCAACTATTATATAAGCCCTAGGCTCACCACCCATTTCATAGTGGGACATAAAAATAACTGGTGTATAGTGGGAGTGTACTAAGTCCTCTGCTTACTTCATCTGCTATCACAGACGTGATGTTACGTGATATTAGCGTGAGAAACGGGAACGTAGCCAATCATATTGGCTTCTAAAATAATAAAAAAAAACCACAAGGGTAGGTACTTATTGAATGGTTGTTTATTGCACAAGTGCATAGAGGGCGCTGACCGTCGCGGCGGGTAAACAATGGCGAGGCGCGCGGGGCGACGGGCGCGACAACGGTAATTCAACTATGAACACAGACCCGATGTAATACAGCACATGAGCACATACTTGTTTGCACTCAACAGTGTCGCCGCCGCTCGTGTGTTTAAACAATGCAGGTTTTTCAATATCTAGGTTTCTGCACCGATGCGTTTCAGTGTCGATATTTTTTTTCAGGTCATGTTTTATTTTTTGCGAGTCTGACTATAATCGATTTTTTTTTCATTTATTGTTTGACTATGACTATGGCCAATAAATATGTTTTTTAATTATGTTCTATTTACTGCACCGCCCCACGTATGAGTCTGCACAGTGCGCTATTAACATTGATCTTTATTCTGTATCGGCTCTCATAAATGTACACATATGTTTTTAACTTCTTGTACATATTTCTTTCTGTATTGTTTCAATTTGTACGTTTATTAAGTGGCTAGAGCTCTATGGTTTGCCGATATGTTCACCGCCACAATATTGCCAATGTACTCTTAGATTTAAAACGTCATTTTTATATTATTGAAGAAACTCTTATGAAATGAGTACTGTGTAGATCATAAAATCAATCAACTAGAGGCGTGAGCAAGAGGCGTGGGCGTAAATACGCGTATTCATAAGAAAAAAACGATCGGTAAATTTACACACCACATATCAGTACATATGTTACTAGTGGGTTACACGCGGTAGTCGATTTGACGACTCATTTAGCACACGATCGAGGAACTCTACGCCAGTTCGCACGACAACCGGTCGCGCTAATTTTGTATCTGTGATAATTAATTACAAAGTCGTTCTCATTGCAATTAATCAAACGCACTCTAAACACAGCTCAGTTTATATTAGATTGTTTAGAAAAAAAAAGCATGTTGTTAATTATTATCACTATCAATATTATAACATCACGCCAGGTCCTTTATGGGGTTGTCAGATTATACCTAGTGCCAAATACATATATGTATCCTTACAAACTTAATCATCATCATCATCATCATCATCAGCCTATCAAACTTAATGTCTTTATTATATTCTTACGTACGCGCGTAACTGTTTTAGAGATTCCCGCACAAATTTTTGTTCTCAATTTAAAATTTTATGCTTCTTTTATTTCAATATATTCCTGATTCTATAGCCTTGTAAGGGACCGTACAGTAAGCAAGTAAACATTTAACGATATGTATATGTATTTACATGTGTTCAACTTGAAGCCACGACCGAAACTATATGTCTATTGGTGACCCTAATGCCGTCCGCGGACACGTATCCAGACATCGAGCCACTACTAAGAAATACAATTTAAAAAAATCAAATTGTGCCCGACCGCGCGAAAGTAATTTACATGTCGTCACGCCCATCCAAATCTTGTTAATAAAAATTTGCGCAACTCGCATCTTGAAATTTAGGAAAATTACCGTACCATTTGAAATACCAGCACCGACACTGTATCAACAGCCACCGTGGCGTCAATCTGGCGAACGGGCCGGTTCACGTTGACGTAACGTTCGCGTTACGTGATGACGTTCACGTCACCGCTCACCGACATCGATATATTTTTCTCAAAACATTTCCATTATGTGATGCAGATTATAAATAGACCAACCCTTGTTATGCGCAATAGAGATGTAACGAATGTCACTTTTTGAACATTCGCGAATGCGAATATTTGCTATTGACATTCGCGAATGCGAATATTCCATTTTTGATAGAAAATTTCATAGAAGAATTTGTTTTTGTTAGTTTTCATTGCATTATATATTTTTGTGTTAATGTTCTAATGAAAATGTAATCGTTGAGCTTCATTGTTCAAAGTTAAGTAAACAAATTAATTATACCAAATAATAAACTGAAAATTGATATTGTAATCACTTGGTTGTTCCTTTTTTGTTGTATTAAAAACATAAAAAATAAATGGATTTTAAATTTATTATTTTTTTTCATCTGATATTTATACTAGCAAAACATTAGCAAATATTTTGCGAATACGAATATGTAAAATTATGCGAATATATGCGAATACGAATATTCGTTACATCTCTAATACGCATGCGCTAAACTTAGCACGCACGAGGTCATGGTCTGCGGTAGCGAACAAAAAATTACCTGACTAACAAAAAACGCAGTGGGCGCGTGGTTTTTTTTAAATGTCGAAAGCAGTAGCATTAACTCAAAAAATAATTATTTCTGATCCTTCAGTTATGAGCAGATCACTTTCAGCTGATAAAAGTAGCTTAGAAAAGTTTTATAGTATCACCAGTACGTGGACCGATAATGTTAATATCATTAATTACATAATTAAAAACCTGAAATTAACAACTTAAACATGCGTCAATTTAATCCGCTCCAATTTATTTCAAACATTTAAATGCCGAGCACGTGTCGGAAGCTTACCTCACCTATAAGACGGCTATTAAATGTTTCATACATTTTTTTAGTGAGTAACATGAAACAGTGATTTATCGTAAATTGAAATCTTCGCTTACACACATGTTACCCATAAAAAGTAATGATCGTACCTGCCGGTTAAAGGTTTAAGATAGTTCTTTAAGACGTTAGTATCGTAACTAACGCATCAAATTATTCATAACTGCATCGTTGGACGTCTTGTTGCAAGTGCGACTGCTGATCG
>DWEI01003374.1:0-12906 GCA_018245875.1 Mysoria ambigua | reverse complement strand
CTATTACATAGTGGGACGTAAACGTAACCGGTGAATCGTGGGAATGTTCTACATTCCTCTGCCTACCTCTTCGGGGAATACAGGCGTGAAGTTACGTTTAGGTAACCTAATCGGCCATTTGACATTTACTACAGCTGCGAAAATAGTAGTTAATAGATACAATATATATACAGCGTTTTGTTACGTATTATATTTTTATAAAACTAAATTAATTCCAATTATTTTTCGTTAAACATTTCTGATAGCGGCTTGTGGTCTAGATATGTGCCCGATGGACGGCTACAACTGGTGAAACGTGGGAGTGGTACTACACTCCTCTGCCTATATCTATGTATATTCCAGGCGCGATGTTTCGTTTAATCAAAAGTATTTAACAGCTAGGATACATTGAAAGGCCATGTACCTAATATGTAACAGACATATACAGCATACATGTTCATTCCGCGATATAAATAGAAAAGAAATTTAAAATCACAATAAAAACTATACATATTCGCTTAATGCACTGTGACAATCAAATAACTAACAATGTTTGATACGAATACGACGCGTTGTACAGATAAAAGGTGACATTTCACATTTTTCAACAACTGTTGCGTTGTGCGAATTAAAATAGGTCAGTGTGAATCATATTCACATTTCAAAAACGGTTGGACACTGTGCAGAAACATGCTGATGTTAGACAATTTCAACAACTCAAATGTATTGTTTGTTTATTAATGTTAATCTATAATATACAGTCATTGCAGTATTGTTCACGATAATACATTAATTTTTGGTCAATCATAGGCCATTCTAGTAAAAAAATACATAAAGACACTATTTAATAATAAATAGACACTTTAAATAATGAATAAACGCTTAATTCGACACGCATAAATCGTATCACAATCGAATCTGTAATCTCTAAACAGGCCGGCAGAAGAGAATAGTACTCTGCTATGTTTTACCAGTTACGTTTACGTGCCCCTATGGAACAGGGGTGCAACCTGCTGGCGGACATCGGGGACACATAAATAAGAAAAAAAAACATACAAGTTATTATACAAACCGACATGTCGTTGATAACAGAAAATAGCTTGACGCACAAACTTATTATTTTTAATATCCTGGACATTACACGTAAATATTGTCTCACGTTTAACACACTGACCTATGAAAACCAACTATTGTTATTAAAAAAAAATCAAGAGTATTTAGCTAATAAATGTAACACGCAACACCAAAGCAATTGTATCAACATTTCAGAAAAACAAGATCAACGTATATTAAAAAAGTATACAATAACACTTGGCTCGCGAAATTAAAACAACCACGAATAACATTTTACATTTTCAATGTAAATATGTACATTACAAATCGCATTTTAGTGTATCTAACAATCAATGACAAACGGCACAATTGTCGGTGGTAATATTTTTAATGCGTCTAAAATCGCCAGATCTCTTTCGTAATAATAGTCTTAGTATTGCGTGCGTCAGCAGCGCCGCTCGGCACACGCGCCACGCGCGGTCACACTGCACGAACTGTTGAACCGACTCGTCATGTTCGCGCTTACGCTCGGTAAGGAATTTACTATTTCCGTTGTGTGTGAGCGTTTTTCTCAGCCCGAGCGCAATAATGCTGGGTTGTGTTGTCGAGCGTTTTTATTACTCAGTTTATTAGCAAATGTAATTTATTTGTAAATACAAAGTACGATTGTTTTTGTATTTTAAAATTTAATATAACGTAAAATGTTTGAATGAAGTCATGACTTATTTCAAATGGTTGAGTTTTAATATTATTCAATTTACTATTTTTTTTTACTATTTTTTTTTGAAACAATATGCTGTTCCCTATTCTATGTCATTATTCGGCCTGTCTGTCTAACTCCGCTACTGATCTACAGGCTCACAGGGACGGTACGGCGCGGTTTTTGTTGCCCTTACGCTGCTGCCTGTAGGTGACCAGAGAATGAAGGTAGCCAGCCAGCCGTGCGTAGCTGACCAGTGCTGGGTTCAGTCGCCTCTTACGTGGTGACGTAATCGTATCGCGGCACGACACTTATTACACTAATGAAGTAAGCGGGGATAGATGAAGTGAAAATTAGAGATGCAAAGTTTTAAAAAATTTAGCGCATCCCTATACCTTTATACCTCGCACATTTGCTTTTTCCACACACTCTTCTTCCAGATCATTCTCTTTCCGTTTCTCAACTTATACCATAACATCACGCCTGTATGTTCACGTAGGAGTAGGCAGAGGATCCAGTATCCAGAAATCCGGACTCTGAGCCTACTGATAGTAATTTAATATTAGACAAACCCAATAATACTTAACCCGGGGATCGAATTCAAGACCTTACATGGTAGTCGCGCTTGCAACTACAAGGCTAATCAAAATGTCAAACTAAAGAATAACATATGTATATTGTTCATACGACTACTTTCGACTCGGCCAATATCAAGACATTCCATCTTAACTGGCGGTGAATTCAGGGTATTTTAATCTTCGAAGGAGCAAGCGGTCACGACGCTATAGAAATCGTATTTATTAGGTGGTCTCTGTGACATAATGATAAGCATATAGTGTGCCTCATACATGTAATAGGTTTCTAGTCGGTGAATTTTAAATAAAAACACATTCTCATCTCAGACATACATCCGTCCGAATACATCTCGAACAAAGACATCTCGACCACATACATCAGGCCCGCCCTATACGTCACGCGTCATTTCGGCCATTGTCCAGCTAATGTTGACATATCACACGCGTCAGCGGCGAACGAGGGCAATGTGCGTAATGACTCTATCTCTGTGACGTTAGATATATTGGAAACTCCAAAAATCGGTGCTCAAAGCGTTTTACTGTGAGCTGTATACGGATACACGAATACGGTATCGTTAGATACTATGTGGATATGTAGGGCCTTCAAATTGGTTCTACGTTTCCATGTAGAGTGAGAGGTATCGATGTTGATATTCATACTACAGGTACCTTAAATGTAGCGTTTGTGTAACAAAATTTATTCATGAAATCAACTATTTTTGTTTTTCATAACATAATGATATAAAATGATAGGGATATTCGTCTCTATCTTAAGCGTAGTTGTTCGAAGTTCCACTCATTCATTCCGCCCCCACTATTATTTACTCTATCTGGTCTCTACTTTCAAATCCGGCTGAAATTTCTTAGCTTGATTTAGTCCACTCATATAGCTCTAAGCTAGTTAGTAAGGACAGATGATATAAAGCGAAGCATGCAGGCTGAAGAAGTTTATGCAGATGATCGTTTGAAAAAATCTGTAGACACGGGCAAGTGTGCTTTGTGTTAAAATAATTTCATGTTAGTTTATTTTTATGACTCTATAATGTCGATATTTATTTTTATGTTTAACATTTTGCATATTCCTTTGAAAAAAAAAAATTAAAAACTGACTGCGCGTCTAGTCGTGTTGGTTGCAAGTGCGACTGCCGATTGAGCGGTTCCGGGTTCATATTCCGGCTCGGGCACTGTTGGAATTTTCTAACTTCAAATTACTCATAGCAGGTCGGAGTCTGGATATGTGCCCGGTGTATGACAATAGATTCACCACCTGTTCCATAATGAGTCGTAAACGTAACTCGTGAAACATGGGAATGTAACTACCTGTTCGGGGATTACAAGCGTGATGTTACTTGTTTCCTTGTAAATACTGAAGGCAGGAATGTCTACAACTTTTGTAGTTTAACCTCACTGGAGCAAACCCCGGCATGTTTTCAATGTCCGCCACGTTTTCCATTAATTAAAGGCAGGTCTTACTTAAAGTCCTCCAACTTTCACGAAACTCTGCCATCGGCGACCGAGTGTCCAGGAGTCAATCGTATCCAATTTTCACACGTTACTCCGGTTGCAAAATACGAGTTTATATTTTACTATTCAATATTTCTTTCTGTGTTTATATACGTGACCATATATTAGTTTTTTAATTACTGTTAAAATGAATCACTCGACAGTAAAACTAGTAGGGCACGGCAAACAAAATGTTAGTACATAATTTTAAAGTTTAAATATTAAAGTCACATTTAAAATTTCAGCGAGACAGCACAGACCTTGAGGGGAAAATTTAATTGTAACGAAAAAACTTTAACATAATAACATCGAAAACTTTCCGACGAATTAACAAAAAAGTAAACTCAGCGGTATCATAAAAAAATTGAATTATTATTACAAAGTTTTTGTTGAATGAATAATTATGAAAAATATACAAGGTTGCGTTGATTAGTTGCGTTTTACGAAATTTTGTAATTATACTCGTAACAGGGTTCTTCCTATTTATATGTACAAGGACAATGACGGCGTAGATATTGCATGACATAGATTTCGCGATGTACTCATTTAATTTCATAACGATTTCTTAAAGTTCAATTTTAATAACTTTTTAATTATTCTACTTATGAAAATTCCCAATATCTCTGGTTGCCCTAATATTAAACTGAACGTTCTTTTTTCAAATTACTTTGACAAATGACAGGATTTATTTATGGCTGGTCGACAACATTATTATGGTACAGAGTTCATACACTACATATGTAACGGTATATAACTTGCTTGATCACTTGGTTTTCTATTGAAACCGTAATACATTTGTGGCAACCATTAATAGACGCCTCTTTAATGGGTTTAATATTTATATGGACTGATATCGAATTTCTTACTTTGATATCTCAACATTTTCAATACAAAATTTAAGTTAGATCAACAGCTGAAATTACAGGTATCTACAATTCAGAACGTGATCCCCTGAGTCTACATCATCATATTGGATACACGAGACACTTCAGATTTCAAGTTATTCCACGCCGTTTATTTAGGATTCCGTGCATATTTTAGTCAGTACCTAACCAATTCGCAACTTAACATACAGGGCGCGTGTCCAAATTATCGCTGGCAAGATTAATGGCACCTCAGACGAGGTGTCAAAGCGTCACAGTTAAGAATGATCCGCTAAGACGGAGCAATTTCGCGCAGTCACGGCCGAATTAAGTTCGGGAATACTTTTTTCGGCAAAAAGTGGAAAAGTTATTTGATCCCCCATCCCCCATTGGCTGGCTCATTAAAAATGGCGCCCATAAGCCTTGAGATGCCGCGGAAGTGGGGGGGATTTTGTTAATTTGCGCCCGGGGGCAAATTTATTCTTTCTGACCCGCGTACGCGAGTGTTGGCGGATGTGCGCTGACATCAAATAGTAGGAGTTAAGGTGTGTGTTGTATAGCTGCAGAGTAACGAATGAAGAGGAACGTTTCTAAATGGTCGGTGTAACAGTGTGTCAGCTGGTCAAACAAGCTGGAATTTCCCAGTGTTTGATTGTTGTATATTTTCTTGTGTACAGTCTACACGTCCCTCCACATTTAGGGATTCAATTACAAACGCTAAAAATATTGTATTTTCGCATTTGTAATGACAGTTTGTGGGAATCAAATTTGTGGGAATTGCAAAAATATTGGTTCAAATTTAAAATTACGTATTAATCAATTCTACAATCATACTAAACTAAAGTAATACTTTCTTTCATGACCTTCTCTTTCCATTTCTTCCACGAATAAAACTGTGACATTAATAATATCACAAGCGGATACACTTAAAAAAGGGATAATTCAAAAACAGCATATATGTTATATTCAATTCTAAAAACACAACATGGAAAGTCAGGGCGCCAGGAATTCAAAATCGTGTTCGACGAATCGGCAAGCAGAGCTCCAACTCAATGTACGATCGCCCGTAATCTAATCGGTACTACAATAGAACTAGTTCTGTTTGAAATCTACTGAGTTCTACAACGTTCAATCGTAGCTATGCAACGGCACTGCACTCGAACCAATGAATCCAGACCAACGTGTCCCTGACTCAACATATATGAATCAATATCGCATGGACATACTTCTCATACAGAGCGCACTGTGTGCACACAAAGCCGACGCCGGACAGGATTGCCAAAGAACTTTGTTCAAAATAAAATATCAAGCGTAGATATGTGACAATAGGCTCACCGCCTATTCCATAGTGGGACGTAAACGTAACCGGTGAATCGTGGGAATGCTCTGCATTCCTCTGCCTACCCCTTCGGGGATTACAGGCGTGAAGTTACGAAGCGTAGATACATGCATTATCTTATCGCTGTTTGCTAGTGGCTGTGCCAACGCGCACGCAGAACGCCTAGCACGCTTTGAAGGTTCGCGTTTGAAATTATTTGAATAGTTTGATTTTATGATGATAAAATATTTAAATGTTAAATGTAATTTGGCTTACAATTATGATTATAATATTTCCTGTTTATATTGTCGAAATGCTTGCATTTGCATAAGATAAACAGTAGATATAAACATCATAAATTGCTATGATTGATTTAGAAGTACATCGCACAGTTTTCTGGATTTCACTGTTACTCAGACAAGACTTAAATGGCGTATTATCGGAAACAAGACGAAGGAGAATTTATAAGATTTACATGTGTAACAGCGTTTTAGGAGAGATCGAAATTTGTCAGCAATTCATTAAAATTTTAACATGAACGTTAATAAATTTCCTATGTCAAACGTACACACCTCTACGAGTACCTACTCTGTGGTACTGCTGGATATTGACACTGCGCCCGATATTGTCGAAAGAAGACACATTTCCATTTAGCTCGATAACGTAACCACATAACGTCATATCACCTACCTACCTACCTACATTTACCTACCTACCTACAGGTGTAGTACCTACATTTCAACGATAACCAATTACGTTTAAGTCCCATTATGGAATAGGTGGTGAGTCTATTCCCCAGACCCATATCCACACTCCAAACCAATACTAGAACATTTAAATCAGAAAAATCCAGTAGTGCCCGACCCGGGATTTGAACCTAGGATCTCCCGATCGGCAGTGACCGTTGTAACCAGCGCGATCACCGCGGCAGTCACTCTTAGGTTGATACCTGAATGACATGTTACATATACATTTTAACAACTTATATCGCTTATCGTTTTTTCGGTTCAGCTCAGACAAGTGGCCGGCGTACTGATGCTTTTGGGATAATGATCGCTTTGGTAAAACGGTGGCTAGATATCATCGAAACCTAGCGGTTTTATTTTTACTTCATTCGGAGTCATTGAATGGGGACGGATCTAATGGATTATCCTGTTAAGCCGAATCAGATAACGTTAAATGACATCTATCTAACAGTCTGGTCTCGTTCAAGGAGTTGGAAAGGAAACGCGCAAATGTAAATTAGAACACTTTGTGGACGCTGTTATTTAATGCCATTTTTCACGTTCAGTATCGATCGTTACTCTCACCTGATCATCACATCGACATCTTGTTGAAAGTAGCCGCCTGATGCGATTATGATATCGTTATTAGCCTTGTAGAAGGCGGTACAGCCCATGAATATTACTTTGTGAACTTTCACCAAATGATGCTTTTTTAAGCATAACGGCATAGCATAGCAATCGGCGGGAGCTGAGTGAGTGAGGAAGGAAAACGTACATGTTCGGAACTAGTCGGATGATCCTGAAAAAACGCGTGAATCTAGTCGGCTTAAGTCTTACTTACTTAAGGCTTACTTAGTCACGAAACTGGTTAAATGTATGTCTATGTCTAATAAGACTTTTTTCATATGTGTATAAAATAGCATATGCGAGTCTAGCTTAATACAAAGTAAACAACATGAAACATCAGATTCATGTTAAGAAACATTTTTCGTGTTGGAAATTAGAAAAAAATGTCGGTATAATATTGAAATAAAATTAATCTGTTCGCAACTGAGAATTCAAAAACTGGATGAATTATTTATCGCGACAGAACATATGTGTTATGAAGAACATTTGAAATATATAAAACGCCAAAGAGATTTTAATAGAATTGACGCGATTGATAACGGCAAATTTGATATGAGATCCCAGGAATCTATCTGCACGTCTCTAACAAGAGCCAGACTGAAATTTAGCGCAAATTGTATGAAGGCACAAACAAATCACGAGTTTTTCGCCCAACATGTGTTCGACAAAAAAACCGCCAACGAATTAAAAATGGCGGATGTGGCTTCACGACGCGGAAAAGCAATTAAATATTCCCGCGGTTATTCAAATCCGCACCGGTTGATGTGTTTCGGTAGCGAACGACAGTTTATATTCGTAACACGAGTTTGATAGCACGCGAGTAACTAGTAACGGAATTTTATTTAAAGAGGGATAATATTGTCGTAGTAGTTTTTGAGATCCATCGTCTCCGCTTCGACCTCGCTGTCACCTTCGGTAACTCATGAAGGAAGACCCCGGTTATTTCTAAAAATGGTGGAAATATCATGAAAAACCATATGGGATTCAAGCCAGTACCTCATAGAAATTTCTGGAAAAATGATGAACTTTTCGATGATCCATTTGCGATCAGTACAAAGAGAACTTGATTTTGAAGTAAGATTAAATGTGCCCCAGAGAACGATTACTTTGTGTAAACTCAGCTCTAGACTTACCGATTTACAAACGGTATAGAAACAACTTTAGGATGAAACTTTGAAAGCTTTTTAATATCTAACTATTACTATTAAATGCTTTTGGGTGTACAACAATTTCTTAAAGAACTTTTTTTTTAATATTTATATTGCATAGTAATTCGATATTTAATTATTTCAACGATATTCTAGGTATTTCTATAAGCAATTATTATTATTATATTATCTCGTCAGGTTATAACTGAAAGCTAAAAATTATTAATATAACATCAAGTCGTTTTCCTCACCGATTATATTATGTGCATCTTATTTTAAGAAGTTTTTTCCAAGGATTGTCTTTAAAGTTTGCTGGAACATTAGAAAAAAAAATATTTCGCTAGCATAGATATCCGAAAGTTGATCGAATAGAACATCAGATTAACCACCCATGTAGCAGACATCTATAAAACTGGCTCGTCTCAATTTGGTATTGAGATTTAACAAAAATATACCAACATTTCTGTACTGGAATATATAGAAAGTTTTTGTATTTACGCTTCTTCTCTTGTCGGCCTTTGTTTCGTCAACGGTCCCGCGGGCGAGGACGTCGTTGCCCTAGATCCGTCAGCTCGCGAGCACCGCCGATGCTCTCCCTTAGCTTTTCTCACCGCTTCAACACTGTCAATGTACAGGCATTTGAAGGCCCGTTTCAGTTAACGTTCTGTGATGTCTGTGGTTCATTTAGTTGACACAAAATCTGTCATTGTCAAAAGTGATAAAACCTTTCAGACAAAACCTTTTAGACGTACAGTTAACAAAAGACACTGTGATTCGAGGTAAATAAGTGATTAGAAAATTGTCGATACTTTAACAAATATTATTGCTAACATATTTTCTTAAAACAATATTTTGCTATAAAAATAAAAGAAAAGAAAAAAATATATTTACAAGATTTAAAAATATGTAACCATGTACGAATAACAACAATTACATCGGTAATCGCCGCTAACATAAATTCAACTTAAGCGCAGAGATATCAAAACAAAGTCCACTTAATATTCCAAAGTCGAACGCTGGACCCATTTATCTGTACACGTCCAAAAACCAAGACCACCCATCTCCAAATATCAAGGTACACCAGTAAAACCACAATTTATGGTATCAACGTCACCAATAAATGTCGTGCAGCACTAAATTTAGTCATAAGTCTC
Organism: Mysoria ambigua; assembly: GCA_018245875.1. Lineage (NCBI taxonomy): Eukaryota > Metazoa > Arthropoda > Insecta > Lepidoptera > Hesperiidae > Mysoria > Mysoria ambigua. Next base: position 3,261 of record DWEI01003374.1, on the reverse strand, counting down.
CCTCCCACATAAAACGGAGATCTCTATTCTAGCTACGATCGACTATGGATTGCTGCGGGTTTGTTCGTCGTGAATGTGAATTTACTCATCTCACTGACACGAACTTTGTTGACACGAACGCGTTTTTAATTTATGTACATTTCGATGTAACTTACAAGTTACAAATATTAATAAGGTTATGTGCTTCGCTAACCCTATTGATATTTGTAACTTGCAATACATAACACTTTATCGCACACTACGGAGACATACAAATAGAAATAATAAAGGAACACAAGATTACACGGCAATAACAATAGGCGATATTATTGTTAAAACGCGATCTCTGCCAGTCAACCTCCAGTTCAGAACCGGATGCCGAGACAAGTGGAATAACATTTGTTATAGGGATAACAACTTTTCACATGGAACACATAGGTTGTGACATACGCAAAACATATTTGAAAAACTGGCGATTGGGGATCGACGTTGCAATACAAACACAGCTTATGTTGTTTTTTCACCGAGGTCGACATAGACGTGTCCAGTGATGTCCAGTTTAAAAACGCACTTTGTATAGTCAGTGGCGTATGCCATGCCCGACTCGCATATACGCATAAATGTAAAACTGTAATATTTTGATTCACTTTATTTTGTTATTGGGACGTCCGCGGAGACGCTACTTAATTGACAATCAAAATGAGTTCTCCATTTATTTTTAAACATATATACATATATATCTTCAAACCGGGTTCCTTATGGCGTAGGCAGAAAGCACGGTGTGCCAAATATCATTATAGACCCGACCTGACATGAGACCAATCATCACTCATGTGATGCACTATCATTATCTACTGAAATCTTATAACAGTGTTTGTGCAAGATGAAATTGCACGTTAAAACTACATATAACAACAAGGAATGCGAAATTGCCTGTAGGGTGAGTCGACCTAATTAGCACAGGGAAGAAAATGGCCGGTAATAATACACTATACTTAATGGGGTGGACAAAAACCTTAGTAGCGGGAATTGCCCGGGGGACTATGTACGACGGAAAATGTATATCTCAACCCGGGCTGGTATTTTTTTTAACGCAACTTTTATTCCGAGTCTGATTAATGCAATAAAGCTTCGCCGCCCGCAACCAAGGCTTCGACAGGGGGTGTACTTAATTACGCGCCCTGCCACACATCAACTGGGAGAGAGGCGTAGTGTCAATCATCATTCCCTTATAGGAATATAGAGGAATATATTTAATGCCGTGGCAATTAATTATATTCCTCATTAAACATCTTCCAATTAAAGGAGGAATACAAGCAAAGTTGAAAAATGAAATGTAAAATTAAAGGAATATAAAATAAAGGCAACAGGAACAAGGTGTGTCTGTACGGTTTTAATGGCTTTAGTTTTAACTACTGATCTCTAGGTATTCTAAAACTCATACTGTTTAAAAACATTTTTGATATAGTAGAACACGTGAATTTAATTGTACAGTCTATAAATACAAAATATAAACATTCTTACGGATTTCATTTCTATATAGATAATTTCGTACGTGTATGTAGGTGTCGCGCCTACCTTAGTAAAGTGATACAGTTCGAATGAGCTAACTGTAACAACTGGGAGAGAGAAAGCTATTTCGGGTTGTCAAATAAAAATTACCAAATGACGTAGGTATAAAGGAGTCGCACAGAAAGAAAGAAAGAAGAGAAAAAAAAAAGAATACATTTAGATATTCACTCACAGACCTTTTATCATCGCTATACGCTATTTAAAAAGTTAAGTTAATCTTCTTTTGATTGACCTGTTGGTCGGTGAAAAATAATATAGTCGTACCCATTAACCGTATTTTAATTAGCTTTTGATATCTTTGCTTATGAATTTGCAGGAATTTTAACTTAAATATCAAAAGCTATAGTGGAGGAAAAATCACCGAAATAAAATCCTATAAATTTTATATTTTACAATTCTTATCTAACTCGTATTCCCTTCCAACAATGGAATGATAAGAGAGCTGACTAAGTTAATAATAATTACTTGTATTATATTGAAAGTAATGAAAAGAATAAAATTTTACGTAATATTTACGGACATTTATATGTAATAACAGAAATAGAACAAAATAAAACTCTACTCAACATAATAACTTGATTCGTATTCTCAAATGATAGCGCTAAAACCAACAAACACTTCTAAGATTAAATGTTCACAGGTCAAACGTCAGAAAATATTGTGCAAATGAATAATTCATATTCATTTAATATTAAAAGCATTTACATCGGCCATCTCATATTCATTCGGTGCATTGCAGTCGGATCACTTTCGTGGCAACAAGCTTATAATTCAACATAATAGAACATGTGTTTTACCGAACGCGAAAAACGATTAACGAGTTTCGCTGACATAATTGATGACAAAATTATGTTACTAAGTGGTAACTAATTGGTACGTTTAGATTAATGGGCATTTATAGTTAACCGCATATAGTTTAACGTGAGACTTTTGTGCTTTTTAAGAATATTTAAAAGAAAACAAGTAAAAAAAATAAAAAGATGTCACATATTACCTAGCAGTCAGCAATATCCTGCATATGACGATGGTGCTTCCATCTAACCGATAATTTTGCCAACCAAGCGACAGTGCTGCCATCTGTTCAATAACTATGGTGCCTCTACCCGTAAAGGACGTACAAGTTGATGTTTTAACGATACATCAACCAGGTATTGATGACGTCATCATTGGCATATAGTTAATACAGGAGATTTATGTAACTGCAGTTTTCAGAGTCTTTCATTTCTTGACGGTAAAATCGATGATTTAGGTTAAGTTTCATGAAATCATTACCTTATAGGACAGCTTTTAATTTTTTTTTTAGCTTCAGTCATTAATGCATTACACAAAGATGCCATTCATTTTTGAATTTTGAAGAAACGAATACAATGAACGAACAATTGATGCCATTTTTTAAATATAACGATATTATGATGTATATTATTGTTTTCATATACATTAACTCGCCAATCGCATACTCGCTAACAGTAGAGCATGTTTTTTGATGTTTCATTGCTAACTCTAATAATTCTTGTGCTTCGTGAATATTTAATAAACAAATATTCATGTGTTATCAGTGGGCAAATAAAGAGGGCCTTGACACTGTGCACAATACCAAGGCGTATTACTAAAATACATAGGTACGTTATAAATGCCTCGTTCGTAGCTCGATTGCAAGTGCGATTGCTGATTGAGGGCCGATGCCACTGGAGCTTTACGATTTAGATTTTC
>DWEI01003373.1:0-12908 GCA_018245875.1 Mysoria ambigua | reverse complement strand
GAGATATTTGGCACTCCGTGCTCTCTGCCTACCCCGTAAGGGACCTGGCGTGAAGATATAGATAGATAGATAGACAAGGAATTATTCTGTAAATCAAACAGAAATACGAGCTTCTTGAATTGAAAACAATAATAAACTTAGTCTAACGTTCTAAGAGTTGTGTTTTGTATACTTCGATACAATATCACTCATTATAAATATTATTGTCATTTTGACATATGGCATGAAACATGACATTAAAAAATACATTTTTAAATCTACGAAAAGTAGATTATACATTTTAGATTAAAAATTATATGTATATATATATAACTAACTGTATATATACTTTATTGCTAAGAGCTAAGAGAAAAAATATTATAATAGTTTACTCAGCTATTTCTTCAGCTATAACTTTACTCGGCTATTTTGGTTAGGTATTTACAGAATGTATAACAATAATCGTTAAACATATATATTTGGCACTCGGTTCTCTCTGCCTACCACGTAAGGGACCTAGCGAAACGATATATGATAGAAGAGTTTTGCCCGAAAGACATACAATTATCTTAACCATCATTTTTTAAACTTTCTAGTAGTAGCTTAGAGTCTGACAGAGAAAACAGGCGAACTCACTTTTCCAGAGTGGGACGTAAAGGTAACTGGTGAAACGTGAACATATACTACTCTTCTCAGTTTAACTCTTCGATGTACCATATCATCTTTTGTGTACCATATACTATCGACTATTGTAATTGCGCTATCGTCTTCACAAACATTGCTTTATATGGAATATTTCTAAAATCTTTTTACTTTTGAAATAAAATTTCTTGTTTTATTACTTGACATTTTTATTTTAACAGAAATTTCACTTTTACTAGATACCTAGTTATTTATTTAATTTTATCTTTTACCAGTGGCGTAGCATGAGGGCAGTAGAGACGGTCCACTCTGCGCGGCTCTATTTAGGCGGTAGAATAATGTCACAGTAAATACCTGTTTTAACAATATATCAAAATAGTTGGAGATTTTTTTTGACGACGTGATTGTTATACAGCAAAAATATGAAATTTTAAGGGTCAGCAAAGTTCCCTGCCGCTCCAGGCCGCTAACACCAACGCTACTCCACTATTGTTTACCTATATACAGTTAAGCGTGAACTTAATGTCTTATGGCATTCTCTACCAGCCGACGCGAGCTGATGGTGAGAGTACGCAGGAGGCCCAACAAAGTTCCAGGAGTATAATATTTATTATTTTTATTTATTGAATTGCTTTTTCAAAGAACATTTTAATGTTGCGACATTACTTTGACTACGCCACAGCCAATAGTGCTCACGTCCTAACACTACTCTAGACGTTTTTAGAAGTTTATGATTACCCTTAAGTTTGATGCGTCTTCCTGGATTTCAATAACTGTATTTATACATTTTTATAAGATCATTCAATTTTTAAATTAGATTTGTTAAAGGTTATTTTTAAAGTAAACCAACAAATTAAAACAAACATATATATTCAATTGACTCATAAACATTAAACAATTAATTCCTTTTACGGTTCCCTTTACGTGTAGAAGGTTTCTTGAAGACTTCATCTTCTTTTCTTGGGACTTCCTCTTCATCTGGAAATATAAATTGTATTTTAACTTAATTTCTCCATATAAAGTCGTTAAAATTGATTAAAGATATTTTAATTAATCAATTACCTGAATCATCTATATCATTCGCTTTATTTCTTGGCACTAATTTCCTCTTCGACTTTCTAACAGACTGGGGTGTGTATTTATTATTTGATTGTTCGTTCTGAAAAACATACAGATTATACGTTTTTAATTATTTACATATCAGAACTAAATAATTTTTAACAGTAGTTTTACAACTAATTGCTTCAGAAAATTTGGCACACAGGTCAAGACTGGCTGTACTGAGATCAGATGTGTTAGAGTTCATTTTAGAGAGATTTAAGCTGTTCAGGCTTCAGTGCCATACTTTCCGTCACCGTTGTAAAATAGCAAGCGGCTCAATGTGCATCTGGCACCTCGTCGGGGCTGGAGGAGCGGCGGGCGCGGCGCGCGCGGCGCGGCGTGGCGCGCACGGGCCCGCGCGCCGCCTCCGGCTCGTCCTGGCTGCGGCCGCCCTCCGCCTCGTCCTCCTCCTTGTCCTGCACCGCGAAGCATTCCTCGATCTTGTCGCTCAGCTCTGTCACTAGTGCCTGGAACAACAATATACGTTTTGGTGCTACTGAAAATACAATTAAATAATTTAATTAACAAATCAATTCAATATATCATTCTTTTATAAAGTTTGATAAAACTAAGGTACCGAATCTCCGTTCACTTATAGAGCTAATTATCGTTATACTAATATTAATGTAAACGAACCGTACTAAGAATGACTGATAGATTTTTAACGATTTCAAATTACCTTCATTTCGTTCCGAGCCATCTTGGAGGAGTTGTTCATGATGGTGTTAAAGCACTCCATCACTCCGGAGCAGTGCAACTTGTCCTTGTAGCAGTCCAGATTCTCTATGAGTCTCTTGAACGACCGCTCGTTGTACGTGAATAGGGACAGGCAGTAGGCCAGGTCGCGCCACTGGCGCTCTTCCGTGGACAGCTTGAACCGTTGGCATAACTTTTCGACCAGAGCCTCCATTTGGCGGTCCTTTTGGATCAGCGAGGTGATATATCTGGGGTAATAGTGTGAAATTATTTTCTAAGTACAAGTGTACATTAAACAATTGAGGTCCTTGTAATGCCTGAGTCTAAAATTTCGTCAGGTTACGTTAGATTGGTTTAAGCGAAGAATTAATAAATGTAAATCGTCGATAATTCGGGGGCCGTGGGTTCGATTCCCACTCAAGAAAATTATTTATATGATTCAGTACAGTATCCTAACACTCGGCACTCGGTGCTGTATGGGTGAACGTGGCCTTACTTCATGATGGCGCGGTAGTGGTCCTCGGGCACGGCCAGGTCCACGTCGCTGAGGCGCGAGATGATGTCGGGCATCACGTTGTAGAGCGCGTTGCCCTTGTGCGCCAGCTGCTTGAAGAACACGCGCGCCATGGCGGCCACGCGCGCGTCCTCGTCCGCGCAGCACAGCGCCACGTCCGCGATCTGCCCCTTCACGCGCACCATCTCGTGCAGCACCAGGAACGACAACATCTTCACCGCGCAGCGCCGCACCTCGGGCTCCTCGTCCGTCAGCCTGCCGCAGCGCGCCCTCTGACCACCGCAGCCGCCGCCGGGCGTGCCGGTTGCGAGTGTGGTCGACAGTTCCCTGGTCCCAATCCGGGTTCGACCACAATGGGATTGTTCTAACTTGGATTAACTAGCAGTGGCTCGGAGTCTAGGCATGTGTCTAATTCATGGAAATAAGATCACCATCCAGATTCCATTTCTACTTATGGTAGACTGAAGGGTAATATAAATATTTCTTAATTTTAAGGTCTAACGTTATTACAAAACAATAGTACTTAACATATAAAAAGTATAAATTATGTCCAACTTACGTATGATAAATATGATGAGTCCAGGGCTGTGTGAGATTGGGGAAGCGCAGGGTCAGATCGGCGAAGGCAATGATGAGGTTGTTTCTGAGCGGGACGTTCTTTGAGCGTTTTAGTATTGTCATCATCAGCTGCAGCCCTTCCTCGCACACCGTGCTCGACACCAGCATATATCTGCGGATAATGCGGATTTGATATCTAGTAAACACAGCGCTCTTAAAAGCAGTCATTTATTAATATGTTTTATAACTTATATTATATCAATATCAAACGTAATTTTAACATTCAGAGGCATACGTCATTTAATTTATGTATGTAATGTGTTTCAGTTGTAACTTTAAGTTGCAATTTATATTATAATTTACTGACTGAAGCACATTTTCAAAAGTTCTTAGAGCGCGTTTCACGTATTCATTTTTGGAATTCTATGAAATTTGATTAGTTTGATTTGAATAATGAAGACAGCGCACCGCGTGTAGGCGAGCGCGGCGGCGGCCAGCAGCGCGGGCGGCCCGCGCGCCGCCAGCAGCGCGCGCAGCAGCGCGGCGTAGCGCGCCAGCGCCGCGCGCGCGCCCACCACGCCGCGCTCGCACACGCCGCGCACGAACTCCGCGTCCGCGTCGTCCGCCGCCGCGCCCTCCAGCGCGCCCTCCTCCTCCGCCAGCGACGTGTTCGTCTGCGCGCCGCCACCGGGCACATCATCACCGCCACACACTTATGAGCTCGGACCGAACCGATCATATCTAATGAAAGCCCTACAGGCAGTAATTTGGCAACTCGCATGGTGATCTATACCACATCGCAGCTCTATGTCACTGACATTGCATAAACTACAAAACTTCGAATAAATTATAAACTACGTACTTTCAATATTCTAAGCGTCTTAACAATACGATTTTTAATGTAATGACTTCGATATTATTACCAGCTATGGACAATATAAGATGATACGGCCGTTTATGAGATATTTAATAGGAATATTTTAAACTATCGGCTATGTCATGACGCACTGACGGTCGAGTCCTTACTGGACGCGCCGCCGGCCGCGGGCCGCGCGCGCGCCGACGCGCTGCGGGGGCTCGCGCGGCGCGCCGAGCTCCGAGCACTCTCCGCGCTCGCGCTCGTGTTCATTCCGTTTTTTAGTTTGCTTTCGCGTTTTTTGTGGACCTAAAGTGGCCCAAAATCATCAATTGCCAATGACTATGTTTGTATGTGGTACTGCTGATGTAGTGAGGTGAGGTCCTATTTCCATATGATATTAAAGTAGAGTAGTAAAGTAGCTGACTTTCACATTACGGTAAATCAATAGTGCTGTCGTGTGAGAGAGATCGCTCGTTGGCAAAAAGACCGCCTGTCGTATACACATTTTTAACTCCATACTGTGCTAGCGGTAGTGTATCACGCGGGAGACTCACGGAGGACGGCTTGCCGGAGCTGAGGCTGGCGGCGCGCGCCGCGCCGCGCGACGACGCGCTGGCGGCGCTGGCGTTGAGCAGCGTCTGGCGGCGCAGCGCGTCGGCGCGCCCGCGCCGCGCCGGCGTCGCGAACGCCGCGCCCGCCTTCTTCTTGCGCTTCTCTTCCGCCTTACGCTCCTCGCGAACCTGCGCGACGGCCATGGAGCTCGACAATGACACACAAACACGCCCACACCGTCATCATTAGTCGATCCTGCAGCTAGCCTCCCTTGAGGGATCATTGCCCCCAGTCCCCACGCTGTGCATGCGTGTTGCGTGCGTGTGCAAACTAAGAACACAAACGAATCTTACGGAGGCGCTCATTTTCTGAAGTCCTAAAACTGTGGCATTTCATAAATTAAATATCATATCTTTAATACATTGAGACTTAAACATGCATTATAAGACAGTTTCGAAGAATAACTTGAACAGTTTGACATTTATTTAACCAATATCCAGATTAAGACCAATCGAATTTAAAATTAAATAAATTGAAACTTCAAACAGCTCAGCACCAACCTGGTTCCGCCTGCGCAGTTCGCTGTATACGCTGATGTCTAGGTATATCAGCTGGTGCAGCGCCACGTGTCCCAGCACGAACACGAACCGCGTCAGCAGCTCAGCGGGGAAACTGGCGTCGTCTTCGTTATCGCCGTCTTTGATGGATTCCTTCTCGATAATCTTGTACATATCGGCGAGGAGTCTCGAACATATGAGCTCGGGCGAATCGCACACGCCGTATACAAATTCTATAGAATATCCGGCGAACGAGGTGAATCTGTTCAATTTTGTGAATGTCTCCATGAAACTTTCACATAGAGCCGTAAATATGGGATGGTCCGCTGGATACCGCTGGTTCTTCTGCGCGAGGGACAGAAGGAGTTGAGCGCTTAAGCATCTCGAATTGTAATCGGCTGTGAGGCCGTGTGTTTGGATAACCTCCATGTTGGCCTGCGCCACGGACGGCTTGGCTTTGGCGACCATCACGAGGAACGCCAGAGCCGCATAACTATCCATGTCTGTAGTGCCGTCTATTTTCTTCAAGAACATTTCCCAAAATACCTGAGTACAATAACAAAATTTGGAGAAGATTAAAAATCATTGCAGTTAATTCACAGTTCAGTGGTTACTATTTTTTATATTTTGCCTGGCAAATGGGCAAGGGGGATAACTTATGGTTTATGGTCACCGTCCTCTAGGGCCGATATTTGCAACTTCCGTGAAGTGAGCAATACATTGCGGCTTAAATTTTATATTCTTCACTGAAATACCGTTGATACGCGATCAAATACGTTACTTGGTTATCAACAGGTAATGTTTGTAGTAACATGTATTTAATATGCATTATAAACAGTGTAGGCGACAGTTTAGAGCCTTGAGGCACACCAACGTTCCGTGGTTTCGTATCATAGCAACAATTGTCAAGTCCGACTTTACTATGTCGCTCGGATAGACGTACGGTGAACCAGTTGTATTACCTGCCGGAAAGACCATAGGATGGTAACTTCGTAAGTAGAGCCGTATGCCAGAACTAATCAAAGGCCTCAGCGATGTCCACGCTTGCTGTTATGACCTCCCCGCTATTTTTTATAGTCTGCGTCTATCAATGTATCAGGTTAACAAAAAAATCATCAACTGAACAGCCCTGGCGAAAATCATATTGGCGATCGCTGATGATTCTTTATTTATGGGACTGTTAATTATCTACTTTACCTTACCTTCCCTTTAAAAGGCAGAAAAAGAAAACACTCGAACGTGCAGGAGAGAAAAATGTGTTACATAATTATACCTGTATGATAGCGGGCGTGATGTCGCCCCGGGTGACCCACTTGGCCACCAGGTGCTCCAGCGCCAGCGCGGCGCCGCGGTCCACGCGCGCCAGCAGCGCCGCCAGCTTGCGCGCCACGGCGAAGGCCCGCGCGCGCTCCGCCTTGTGCTCGCTGTCCAGGTACATCTCGCGGTACGCCCGCTCCACGGCCTCGCGCTTGTCCTGGCGGACACTATGTGTTATTTCGTATCATGGTGGCGACCTAATAATTGTCATAAATGTATAGACACAAAACTAAATTTCCATGGGAAATTCAGGATGATTATCATGTTTTTACTTTTGTAACAAACAAGATGTTAAAGTTTGGCTTTTATTACATCTTTACTTATGGACTTTAATTTTCTATCATTAAGAAAATATAACATGAGAAATTTTATCATTAATTTCATTTGAGAAATAGAAATTTACATCCGAAAAAAAACTCCTTACAGCTACGTCCTAAAAAACTCACATGATCTGGAGACCATACGAGCAGAAGCATGTTGGCGACGCCCTCCTTCGCGGACTCGATGTTGAAATGGTACGCGGTGGTGAAGAAGTCGATGGCCTCGCTCACGTCGCCCGCCTGCTTCGACATGAGCAGCGAGTTGATCAGCGGGACGGCCTCCGATATCATGCGACTGAACTGCACCGATTCCTGCAGGAACGCCACGACGCCCTCCTTCTCCTCCAGCTTCTTGTGCAGCGCTAGCTCGTTCTCGCACTGCTGCGCGATCGACTGTCTCCTCTCCGGCATAACGAACACGTTGCGCAGTAAGGCGACGAAGTACTCCACCTGGAACCAAAGCATAAGCTCTATTCAACCATCATGCAATGTATTTAATCTGAGCATGTGCTGTACTTAGTAAATTCTTTGTAATATGTTCACGGAAGAAGTAGTTTCTGCGCGATAGGGCCACCTATTTTTTTTAAATTCAATTCTATATAATATACCTGTCATAGATGTGAAAAGAGTTATTTATCTACGAAATTAGAAAATATCCATCGGATAAGATAACAAGGCTATTTTGAAATTTACCTGATCACTTTTACTCATATTACATCTTAACAACTTCGCTTGAGGATATTGCCTCTCTGTATATTTCACAATAAGGTAAGCCTTATAATAATCCTTTTCTCGTATACTCTTTCGGATTCCATCATACAGGTTGTCTACTGTAGATTGAGTTAACTCTGGTTCATCTTGAGTGGGAACATCTATTTTTTGTTTAATAGTGTCCGTCACACTTTTCTCAATTTTATCCCATTTCTTGACGAGTTCCGGATCGGGTCCCGGGTCCAGTTTCTTCTGCAGCTCTTCCAGGAGAGCTTGTTCAGTATTGAGCTGTTCCTCCAGCACCTCCAGCTTCAGTTGGGCAGAGAACGGATTGCTCTCTAGAAACACCTGTACATATCACAAGACGTTTACAATTAACAAATCATTAATAGATAAAAAATAAAAGCACACAAAATTCGCTTTTGTCCCATTGAATATTCCAAACTATATTGCATGAGGTCGCCCTCGCCCACTCTTGCATATGATAAATAAACAGTTCTCATTGAAATGTCGTATTCAATTGTGATAGTAGATAGACCGCGCGGCGCGGGGACCTTAATCAGCTGTATGGCGGCCTTCCTGACGAGCGCGGCGCGGTCGCGCAGGCGGCCCGCGGCGCGCTGCAGCACGGCGCGCTGCCGCGCCACCGGCACGCAGTTCTCGCGCTGCAGCCGCGCCCAGAACTGCAGCACCTGAGGGGCAGCCGCCGGCGAGCTTTAACGTTGCATCTAATGTAAACAAAACTATCGTCTTCTCGTGCAAGCAGTTTTAACAATGCACTCGTTATAATGTACTATTTGCGCGTTCTACGCTAGTCTGCCGCATTGGTAGTATTGAACGGTACCTCCTGGGTTCAAATCCCGGGTTGGGCATTACCAGATTTTTCTAATTTACATTTTCTTGTTGTGGCTCTGAGTGAGGAAATATGTCGCGTGATTCACCACTTATTCCATAAACAGATGTTAATCTAATCGGTAAAACATATAAACGTATAAACAAGTATACCACCCTCCACCGCGTAAATTCTTTAAAATCACAGTCGCGTCGTTGCGCTTTAGGATGTCCCGCTACACCCTCAAGGGCACAGTACCTTGTGCCTGACGTAGGCGGACAGGTCGTGCATGTGCTCGTACAGGTCGTCCAGCAAGTCGTCGCGCCGCGCGCGCTGCTCGGCGCCCAGCCCCTCGCCGCGCAGCTCCACGCTCAGCACCTCGCACATCATGCCCAGCACGCTGATGCGCAGCGTGTAGCTCTGAAATATACTTCCACATCACTAAATATCAGCGGCGAGATCGCTTTCGTTGCGTCTCATCAAATATTTCTGATATCGAGGAGAAATTACCAGCAATAAAAAGATGAGATGCTAATAGTCATTCTACAAATTCGAATGAAAACCTGTGAGTATTGAGAAGCTTTTTGAATATTGAGTTATGCTACTTCCGTTAATTATCACGTGCCTATCATTTTTGCCTGAAAGAATAAATTACATGCGTGCGACATTTTAAAAAAAGTATAATAAAGTATTTGAAGACGAATTCATGTCACTTGAAAATTTCACTAAATGTACAAACCTCATCACTCTCTAAATACGGTTGTAAGGTGGAGATGGCGTTGGCCATCTCTTTGGGCAGCTCCTTCGTAAGCTCGAGAAGGAAGGCCCCACAGTTCCTGGCCGCGCCCTGTTCAGTGCCAGCTCCGCAGTTGTCTTCCTCGGTCGATGCCAACGCTTCTGCTATTTCACGGACCTGGAGATGATATTACAATTGACAATTATCCAACTCATTGAATATATTGGCGTTTGACTATATAGGTCTATTAATGTTGCAACAGCTATAATAAGAATACTAATAATATATAGATTAAATGTTTACCATCTGGGGGCCAAATGTCCCGAGAGAGAAATCCCTCATCAATTGCACTACGCCCGCACATATCGGCGAAACTGCATGCTCCGACATTTGGAGAATCTGCAATTTGTTTATACATTTTAGTGTCATTCATCTACATAATAACAGTGAAAAAAGTATCTTCACGCCAGATATGCTCTTATGGGGCATGGCAGACAACATATTTTTATCTTACTGTGCTTTTTAACAAATATATTTCTAGATGGAAAATTGAACTTAAAGAAACCAATCATCATCACCTTAATCAGTCTATATCAGCCCACTGTTGGACGTAGGCCTCCACTGGTGAGCACCATTGTGCCCTGTCCTCAACCAATGGGAAAGACAAATTGCCTTAAGGCTATTGAGCCTTAAGGCTGTTAACTTAAAGTAAATATTGTAATGTTAATGACATGTATGATGATGAAATGATGTAATGTTAATGCACACAACAGTCCCAGTACCTGCACTAATTTTATAAGACAGGATGTGCCATGGTTGTATCTCTTCACGAGTATCCCCAGCACTTGGAACACAATCTCTCTCACAGTTTTGTTCTTAATAATTTGCTCCTCCACTGCTTTATAGCAGGGCTCGGCCACCATTCTGAAATACAAATATGTAAATAATTTGCAGTTTGTTGTGATAAAATGCTATTAGATAATATCAATGGTCTGCAGCATCCTGAACCCAGCACCCATGCTTACATTTTGATCATGTGTGTGCTGAGCATCAATTGTATTGTTGTTCAAAATGTAAGGGAAATGAACAGAACTACTATAAATATCTCAAGATATTTCTGTACAATTTTACAGAACTGATTTTCTTGTTGGAATCAAGTCACCCTGTGCAGGAGTTATTCCAAAATATTTTTGTTTATTTAAACAATATTATATTACTTTTCGTTGTACAACACTTACGAAACAAAGTTGTCTTCAGCCAGTGGTGGGTCCCAGAGCCTTGACAAGGGCAGTTGGAGTATTAAGTGAAGACTGATCAAGGAGGCCTGCTTGTCATCATCCGTCCATCCACAAAACTCCTCATTGTCAACTGCCTTCTTCCCTTTCTTGCCCAATGTTAACTTTGTCGAGTTCTAAACACACATATATCATTAGAATCTAATTTAAACATGCACTATAATAATTATTTTCTACATTTTCGCACCAGGGGCCTTATGAAGATGTAACATTTTAAATGCCTCATTCTTCATGTTGGTAACATCGCTGAATGTGAGGTCAAGCATTCAATGCCTGCATCAGTCTATTGGGTTTTTCTAAATTAGTTTTTCGTTGTAGGTCACAGTGTGGATGTATGCTAAGTGTGAGACAGTAGGCTCACCAGCTCTTCCACTGTGGGGCATTAAGGTCATTCAAATTTTATTTATTCAAAATTGGTTCATTAGAACACTTTTTGTATGTTAAACCACCACTTCACATAATTGCCTTGCTATACTTATCTATCTACCTCAACGGAAATTACAGGTGTGATGTGTCATTGTTCATATTTTAACTCATAATGAAATTGGCATGTAAGACACATTAAAAAGTTAATACAAAGATCAAGTGCCAAATCCATCATATGTACCAATATGCATGAAATAGATATACATTAAATATTTGATAAAAGCTTTCTATACTTTAGAAGATAGTGCAAACTGTCATAGAATAAGACGGTAAAATATTGGGATACTTACATCAGCAGCCAGTTTAGTGTCCTTGGTCTTCATTATTTGTGTGAATAGATACATGATCATTTTGATTGTGTTTAGATTTTTGGTTCGCACATCTGACTCAATGTTTTGCTCTTTCAATATTGGGTCCAGGTGGCTGCAGAGATTTTTCACAGTTCTCACTATGTGGTCAAAGCCTAATATGTAGGTAAAAATGACACAAACAAATTAGGAATTATGTGCATAAATTGATATGCAACATTAGTGCATATAAAAAGAAATTAGTTTTAAATCTGATATAATCTTCCTCACAATATGTGAGGTCAGGTCTAAAATTAAGTCATTTCATTTTAACAATGTTTATATTTGATATGGTTTGTAGAGTATTATGGAATTGCATCAAGTTACTAAGCACAGAGTGAGAATACATTCACTTGTCCTGTGTCAGGATACAGGGTGTTGTAAGAGGTGAATAAACCTGGTGAGGCAGCGTAGTCGGTGTGAGAGGGTGTATTCTGGCAACCCCAATCCGCATGCCCAACAGTGGACTTCAATAGGCTGATAATGATAATGGTCTATTCACACTGAGACAAACATAATTCTATTAGCTTTTTTCTGAAAATATTCAATACTACCATTTAAAACCGATGAATGTCTTTTGGACATACAGTATGCTGCAACTTATAGTCCATAGTGTCTTTTGTTTTGTAAGAAATTGATTACCCTGTAAGAATCTATCAATATCTATGCAGATTTTATGAATAAGTAATACTAGATAAAAATGTCCTTGTTGAACTGTTTAATACCTTTATTTATAATATTCCATTCTAATTTGTTACCATGAACTATGATGGAAAAGTAAGTATCAAAATGTTCCAGTATGTAATATACTCCATCTGCATTATAGGCTCTAACAGCATCTGCAATTTACATAAAATTGTTCATAAGCACTCAGATCGTAAACTAAGCAACAGGAGAGCTTATGTTGTAGTAACTGGATGACTGATAAAATTAATATATATGTAGATATACATATTCATATAGATTCATACACCTATATTTATTTAACACCGATATTTATTTTGAGTGGGAATTAAACCCAACACCCCAGGCGTGAAAGTTCAATTTCACTAACCATTGCCAATGGGCCAGTGTTTTTAGGTCGTATTCAAAATAACATTTGTTTCATATGCCTGCATTTAAATGGATATTTTCGGTAAACTTTATTAATTTACTCCTCAAACAATATATAAATATTTATTAGCAACTAACCCTGCAGTTTCGAAACTAAGAGTCTTGGTTGTACAACATCTTCAACATGATATTGACCGGCATGAGACTCCAGCAGGTCATCTTTTTGCAGTGGTATGGAAAACTCGAAATCACACATTATTAACACTTCTTCGTATTGTATTAAGATCACATAGACGTCAAAAGGTTTAGTTAAAATAACTTATTATGTTTATAAACGCAAGTAAACAATGGACTTCATTCTAGTATCTAAACAATGGAATTCTTAAGTTTGCTAAATTTAAATGTTTGAAATA
>DWEI01003372.1:0-12908 GCA_018245875.1 Mysoria ambigua | reverse complement strand
TAAAATATAAAACGAAAATACATATCAATTACAATATTTAATATATTTTCGAACACATTACGCAGTTTATAATAGAAGGTTAAATAATTAGTAATAATAATAATAATAACACAGAATTATCTAGCCACATATTAGTTTCGTATACTCATTTAAACTGGCACAGTAGCGAAACCTGGCGGCGTGGGGGCTTTCTGCTGGACGGTCTCTATGGGCGGCACCGCGCTCTTCACTTCGTTCTTGCCGTGACTGACGTTGACTAAGCATTCCACGTACTGCGGCGGCCGGTCGGCGACTTGCTGGCTCTTTTCGTTTCGCAGCTGCTTGAAGTACTGGTTGATGATAATCAGACAGACTGACGCGATACCTTCGAAGTGACAAGCTTCAGTTAACGCCACAAGTAAACAGTGCAGGGCTGCAGGAATTACGGAGAAACTTATTCTCAGTGAATAGGAGGGAAAATGTAATAAGCAATACGTAGTCGTTAGGCGAAACGTAATTAAACCGAAATAGTTTTTAAACGACAATTTTTATCAGGTTTAAATAAATTGAAGATCTATTGATATGAACAAGTAAATATTCAACTTTAAGACATCTACACTTACAAAGCTCAATCTAAGCCCACGTCACAAAAAAAGTATATCTCTCTGGGAAACAATATGTATATAAATTATATACAATAAATAAGTAGTTCACACTGATGGACAGTGCAGAGAATGTTAACGAATGTTAAAGACCTTGCTATGAATAATAAAAATCCATGTTTAAGGAAAATACATAAGGAAAACAAATACGAATGAGAAGTTTCGATTCAAAAGGCCAATGGCGAGAATTCTAATTTATGGAACAGTGGCACCCCACGCTACTGTACAGTACAACGCAGTACAATACGATGCAATACAGTATCACACAGTACTATATATACGGCACTATATAGTACATAGGCATATGCCCCCAGGTACAATACTTACAGATGTCTACGAATTTGATGCCCCAGTTAATCATCACCGAACTTTGCAACACCAGCTTCACCAACGCGAGACCGAAGAACATTCTTATTGTGTCTGGATCTTTCTGGAAAGTGTTACAGAGAGCTATAGTTGCCATTATGCCTAGTGGATTGGGTATGTCTCTACCAATTCGTGAAAATAACGTACGATCTATATTAATTATTTGATAGATTGAATTATTTACTAAATTGAATGATTATTAGGAATGGATAATTATTTATTTAATTGAAATTATTTAACGATTTTTAATAAAAAATAACATTTAATATTCACGTTCGCAATGCCAACATCGAACACATCATAGCCTGTTGTTAAAGAAAGCACAGAGCAGTTATTTATAGAGACATATTTGAACCTCAATAAGGTCTAAAAATAAAAATTAAAACTTTAAATTACGTTCGAATTTCGACCACTGCTCTCCAACTACGAGTAGTATTGAGAATTTGTAAATGAAGGATTACTCTTTATTCGTTTAGCGCCGAAATAATTTGTTCTTTTAAAAAGCTATTCAATAAGAATAATTGTGTAATTTAATTATATTTACCTTATGCACAGCTCTCACGTAGTCAGTGACAAACTTCATCCAAATAATATTGATCAGGAAATTCAGTATATCCAATTGGTAGATGTGAAACATCCCTGGATAACATTTGGGCTGAGCCGGCATGGTCACGTACTCTGTACGCGCGATCCCGAGGGAATACGACACCAGGGGGAAGGGATAGAAGCCGTGGGTGCCCACGTTCAAGATCAGCAAGAACACCTCCAACGACGGCCAATTCAGTGACTGCAGCTGAAACGAGAAAAACGAGGCACTTAAATTTATGTTACATACAAAGTTTATATATTGATGTATTTTTATGGTCAATTGTTTAAAGGATTACAGCGTGATGTTTGATGATGTGTTTGATCTCGTGTGAAAATTAATATTTTTAAGGGATATATTTCTGAACACGCTACCAAAGAAACAAAATATATATTTATTATTTATAGCGCTAACAATACAAACGAGTAAAAAAAATTGTCTGAACCCTGTGAAGTCTGCCAAGCCGTGCTTGGCCAGTGTCTCATTCTGACAAAAGACCCATGTTGCAACAGTGAAATGATAAAATGGTCAAAAAAATACCATACCATCACTACCATTATACTACAGTATACTACACTTCTCTGCCCACCTATTCGCGATTTATAGGAGTGATGTTACGTTTGTGTAATAAACCAAAAGTGGCAAAAGTCGAAGCTCTAATTAAACTAATTGTCTATCGTCACAAGATGCATCTCGTTCCCGTGGCATGTCGCTTATCTGCCTACAGGCCGTGTCCAGTATCTGCATTAACGTGTCACGTTACGAGTTGTACGAATGACGTAACTTACTACACGAGTTGATACGCCAAAGTGGCCTTTATATGTATTAACGTAGAGTCTTACCAAGCCCCTGTCCACGTCGCACTCGAAGCCGCGCGTCACGATGCCCAAAATTACAAAATGTGACACCACGTCCACTAAGGCTGCGATCTAATGATCAAAACAAATTATTCTTAGTAGACACATGTACCTAAATGTATGTCCATTTTAATTGTAACGTATTTTTAACTGGACCAATAGTTGAGTGGTTAGTGAATCTGTCCGCTGCACCCGGGGTCGCGGGTACGATTCTCAACCGGAGAAATTATTTTATGATAAGCACAGGTACCGATTGGGTGTAGGTACAAAATAACTTTACAAATATATATTCACATGTTGGTATATAATGCATGTAGTTCATCGGCCGTCTGGTCACCATAACACAAGCTCATTTGATGTTTACATCGGGATCGCATGGCAGTGTGCGGAGACTTTCCAAGAATTCCGCTATATTATGTGTAAATGTGCTGTAATTGTAGCCACTGCGCCATAGTGCGTATAAAACCTTGTATTGATCCGTAAATGAAATCCGATGTTAATAATTTATTAATTAAGAAATGTATCTATATGTGTGTAATATAATAAAATAATATCTGGGACATCTACACACACGGCCATCTGATCCCAAGTGTCAAGAGAGCTTGTGGTATGGTAACCAGGCGGCTGTTAAACTACATATTATATGCATATAAATATATACTTTTTTTTATTTATTACACTCAGACGCCTAACAAATACTGATGTTCATTACACAAATATTTATTCTGGTTGAGATTCGAACCCACGACGCCACGCAACATTCAAGTTGCACAAAAACCATTGCACAAAAAAGTCAGTCGATAATAATTTTAACATAATCCCTTGTGTTCTCCAGAACATCTAGAATTTGTCGTGATCAAAACTGTTAAATTTACAATGTCTACCTAAAGGACTGTAAATACAATCACAAATTTTCATATAAAGCGAATCCAAGTGTTCTTAATGGTAATAATTCCAAAACAACGCGTAATTTTTAAATAAACAGATAAACAGCGTAATAAACAGATACGTCAATAAATGGCTCGTCGATAAATTTACCAAGTTCATGTATCCGATAATTAAACACATGATACGGAGATTTCCGCGACACAAGCTCCTCGCGGTGAACGCCATTGTGATACTGGAAAACAAAACAAATTATTATCTTTTAACGAAACAGACTGGCAGACAGGCAGTCAGTCATGGTATAGTTTACAATTTTAGGGTGTTTCAGTTTTAATGCTCCATGTATTTTTTTAAATTTATTATAATTAAAACAATCAATGATCGTTTTCTAAACAGTAATTGAGAATACTAATGGCCTTTTTTTAAATTATAATATTTCGTTAGTATTAATTATGTAACTTACAATTATATTTACAAATTTACAATTATAAATGATTCTTTATTTAGAAAACTATATTAATTTAAGTACCTACAAGCAGAATTTGTAATCATATTAACATTACACATACTGTTAAGAATGTGTCTTTGATCAAAATTACAAATTCTATTCAATAAGAATTTGCGCCGGACATCCGAATGAACTAAAATATTGTAAGCATAAACAAATCGAGCACAACAAATCCTTTAACAAAATGTTATATACATTTTCATCACAGTAATACGATCGTATTTTATTATGATCTCATCTAACAGCAAACAAGATGTAACTTAAGATGAGCACGCTCGCCTAGAAAGTGCCCATTCACTCCTGTGTGAACAGTTCCACGTTGTACAAATCGGGAAAAATAGTCAGGAAAAGTAGATACCTATACAGATTGAAATGTAATGGCGTTAAAAACGGCCTCACAGATTTAGAATCTCGTCAAACAAGTTTTTTTTATTACTAATTTTATAACTAATTTTGCCGCCATTTTTATTTAATTTGTACTTTTAAATTGCACAGTTTTATATCCAATTCATATTTTTCCTCTTGTCGATTTGAATACGTTTGCCATATTGTATTTTTTGTATTGTTTATTAAAAAATACGTTTTAATGTACGTTTTAATGTTAAATTAAGCTTACATAGCTCGCTCCTATAATGGAAGCGTGTTACGAATTGCCAGACTTTAACATTGATAAAAATGCTTTAATTATATTTCACAAAACTACAAACTTAACGTTTGGACACTTGAAATACTAACATGACAGTACAAATGGTAATCATGTAATATTAACAGTGTTTCCTTATCTATGATGCGTAATGTGCATGGGAAAAACAAACATGATCAAGAACGACCATTTGGAAACATTAATTACCATAATAACATTCTAGGAATAACAAAGTAGCCGAGGTTCATGCAAACAGAATATTGGTTAAATTTAGATATATGTGCTTAGCATTAGGATCAGACCGATAATATTGAATTAATTCTTAATTATAATAATAACATAAACAGAGTTAATACTGACTGTAACACAAAATAAACCATAATTCGGAGGGTATGTGTAACATGTGACACTTAACGAATATTTTTATTTTGTTGGTCCAATTCTTCTAATGCATAAAGAGCGGGATGCTTCCATCTGTTGATAATACAGCCGTTTGCTTCGAGTGTTTCAAATATCCATAAGCTACGGTGACCAATTACAATCTAGTTTCACACTTGCACGTATGCTAGGGTAGGTCAAAAAATAGTACAAAGGACCGTTGAGTGATTATTTTAGCTACATATATATGTATAAACCAAGTGTCGTGTCGCGCTATTCAGAACATAGACGGATGGAAAAACGATATAATGTGACATATAATTTAAATATACACGATATATGTGACTCAGCTTATGTACCGCGCAAAATTTACGATTTCGCTATCAATAAGGTCATATTTAACGACTTGTAACGTTCATTACGTAAGGAAGGAAAGAAAATCTTATAAAAATGTACCTTATACGTTGACAGTATTATAAAACGGAATAAATTATTCAGTTTTTGATAAATGACGGTACAATTTAAAATATGTATGTTACCATTCCTTATACTCGACAAATTGAGTCTCCATTTTTAAGCACTCCAATAATATAAGCGCCAAACAATATACAGTTAATATGTATGAAACATTTAAAATATGCAATAGTAAGATATTCTCAAGTATAAAATAAGCTTTATTAAAAAACGATACTTAATATGTTTCGAGGGTAGTATACTATTTCTTCGCTTCTAAGTTTAAAAAACGGGTTTGCGAAAAGTCTCTAGTTTAACACACACATGCACGTGTCGATTGTAACTACGAATTAATATTGAAACTCAAATAAGAATATAGAAAACTGATGAAGTTCATCCTATAATTGGTTTTGTATAGTACAAACCTAATTTAAGAATAGTTCTTAGTTGCGATTCCTCAAGTGGGTGATCAACGACATTTATTTGTAGTTTAAGGTAGACAGGAATATATATTGATATAGCTAAGCAATGCACTTATAACCTTGAAACAAAACACTGGGATTTCCATAAACCCTCGCCACGAGGTTTTAAATAAAGTTAGGGACTCTCAATTGAAATACATAATTTGTTAATATCGCTAGCGTTGCTAATTTGTTGTGTCAATAGCTACTTATTACTTGTTATATATGCACCACGTCCTAATCAAATCCCTCCCTATTTCCTGTAACTCCACTTGACCGCTCCTAATTTAAAAACAATATTTTATGAATGCATGTAGTTATAAAGCCACAAATATGTATATATAATTGTTTTATTCAAAATACATTAAACATACGACAATTACAAAACTACGACAGTGTAAAAACGATGCAAATTGGTTCAACGTGAACGTTATACACGAAACCGCGCGACCGTACTAATTAAATGTCGAAGAATATCGCAATTATTATAACAATATGAATCACAGGTCAATAAATTCAATAGGAACATAATTACGCCACTTACCGGTTACTCTATTAACGTTGTAACGAATAACAAGGCCAAATTTTCCGGTAAAATATTATGATTTATCAAAACTCTGAACCAATACGCAGCACTCGCCGTACAAGATACTTTGAAACTGACTTGATCGCTACGCAATAGCGCGCGCGCCGTCAATGTGTCCACTCACACTAATATAATTATTAGTGTGTGCGTAATATAACCTCGGAATGCTACAAGCATAGTAAATTGCTACCAGGCACTACATGAACACACGTGTCTAAATATACTTTTATGTCCAATACTGTGTTTGTTAGCAAAGTAATATTTCAATCCACAGCTAAGACGACTTGTACATGACGTTTATCCGTAACGAACATTTTAGATGTACAAAGTAGCGACATCTATCCGCACATTCGATAAACTACAAAAGTCATTGTAATTTTACTCTCTTATTCAGCTGATATGTATCTATGTATGTGAAAGTTGAATGTTTTTAATTGTTTACGTAATATATTATTGGGTTTCAATCTATTTTCAATTTATATGAGGATGGCACTCTTATAATAAATATACTTATGCGTTTGTAGTTTTCTGACAGGAAATACCTAAAAAGTCTTAAATACATTAATATCTGTAGTAATCATATTTCCAATTATAGTTAAACGAGAGTTAACATTTTCGTACCGATAATAAGATATTATTAATATGTTAATAGTACTACTTGCATAAGCAAAACAAAAAATTTGCAGATTGCAACGGGACGTCTTAACCGCGAGTATGTGTCCTGAAAGTAAGAACTTGGAATATTTTTATATTTTTTTGCCATATGTCGTCGCGTTTTGAAATACACAAACATTCTCCTTTGAATCTTGTCCAAAATCTTTTTCTATCTATCTTATTAACCCAGCACTTGTGGGTTCACATATAATTCAAAGTACAGTCGGAAACTGATAAAAGTGTACCCTTTAACACAATGATCAATATAAACATTATTTATAACTTACTGCATTCTTAGCTATTCATGTCAGCAAGTATCTTGTACACGCAGCAATGGAAACTAAAATTCAAACTATTACGGCGTATCGCGACACATTTAAGTAGCTTTGTCGTAATTGTTATGTACCATAGAGTGATTAGTTAGGCAGAAAACACTACAAAGTAATTTTAGGTATAGAGATTACATGGTGGACCTGGGAGTAGCAGTTGGCGACCAGGGCACCTAGCCGTGCCCGCAGGCTGTGATATAACGCGATCAGCTGATCGCTAGTTATTATCTATAGATATTATAAAACAAAGTCACTAAAAGCTGTATCTGCACGATTTTCTCAAAATCTTTTTTACGGTTTTTTACGAAGTGGATTTTTTAAAGGTTTGCAGTAATTGTATTTGAATTGTAGATATACAAAAATACTACAAAAAAGACCATCTATCTGTTATGGATAACTCACAATAACTACTTTTATGTTCAAAATTTCAATTAAAAATATAATGTTATTTTAGAGGTAATTTCTTCTGTTCAGTATTAATACTTATCTAAATAAATGCGTTTGTTACCTTAGCCATTTAATATAGATAAAAAATTTTCCTTTAAACTATATGAATCAAATAAATAGATCTTAAATTATATGCCACAAGTAGCCGCCAAATAAACCTTTGTGGCACGCACACTGATTTCCACGCAGACGAAGCGGCAGGCACAGATAGTTACTTATAATAAAATAAATATAATTATTTATTAATTTGACAAAAACATATTTCATATTTCTATATCACTTGTTATTTATGCGAATAGGTGGTTTAATATTTATTATAGACTATACTACTGCTTGATTGGTTGTGTTGGTTGCAAGCGTGATGATCGAGGGGTCCTGGTTTCATCACTCCTGTAATCTCCGAAGAGGTAGGCAAAAGAGTACTGTACACTCGCAAGTTTCACCTGTTCCATTCGCGTCCCGCCTTTCATATCATTTGTATGTAATTGGAAAAAAAATGTTCTAAAGTATTTTCTTCTCATAAATAGAGAAACTATATTTGATACTCATAAAGAACGTGGAATAGAGGCGTAACGATTTTTTTTGTATGTCGAAGGAAATCCTCGCACCCGCATACGAAGCGTTCCAACGCTTCTGATTGATCAAAGTCCCGTTTGACACTGCTCTGAGCTTCGCAGATGTTTGCCTTTAAAAAATGATAAAAACATCGACACTGTTGAAAACAATAAAATTGAATGCGTCGTTGGCGGATAACACTCATAAGAATTTCGAAACGTCACTCTGTTTTTGTATTATATGTATACCACACCACGCGATTTTAAACATTATATTATTTATCAAATGTTATTCCCATCCGAAGGGAAAATTCGTATCACGATAAATGTTATTTATCATTATCATATGCCGTCCTTAGATATTAATATACCATGACGTTAATGTATTGCTACAGAACATTTGCTTCAATAAATGTGTAGTCTAAACAATGAAACATGTGTAGGCTGGTAGTTTACGGAATATTTGTAGTCTAGTATACCATATAAATGTGTAGATTACGTACTTGGTGCAACACGAGTGAATATTTAATATAACTAAATTAATGGTGATTATAAAATTGTATGTAGGTACGTAAAAAAACTTTGATTTCGGAGAGCGTTAAAAGAACATCTGATATTACTTGATTAGTCACGTCGAGACCGTGCAAGCGAGCGGTCGTGTCAGCGATATATGTATTGTTCATATAATTTTAAAGTAAATTTCGGAATTTGTGCTAGTTTTTTAACAATATTGACTGCCTCGTTGGTCGCATTGATGCAAGTGCAACTGTCGATCGGAAAACGCCGGGTTCGGTTCCAGGGTCGACCGCTACAAAAAACTTTCCAATTAGAAGAAATTTTTTTACTAGAAAATCGAAATTTGAATTCTGGTGGTGTTTCAGAGTCTGGATATGTGGCCGATGCATGGCAATAGGCTCACCACCTATTACATAGTGGGACGTAAACGTAACCGGTGAATCGTGGGAGTGTTCTGCATTCCTCTGTCTACCTCTTCAGGGATGACAGCCGTGAAGTTAATTTCTTTAAAAAAAGCAATGTGTGCCTTGTGCAATCCCCCTATTTAGAGGAACCATTTAATTTAAGATATCGTTAATTAAAAAATCTTTTCTCCTTGTCATTATTAAAGATGCCAGTTAATCATTGATTAACTTGTAATAGATTCTGCCATTGCAATATAATATGTCCTGGAGGATTTTTTTGTTCGACCAAATGTACCAAATTTGACCTTATGGATATGCATACAAAACGCTCTATTAACACTAGCAAGCGATCTCTACCGAACAATCTTTGAGTAGCATTCAAGAATAGAATTAAGCAGATACGAGCCAGAGATAACACGTGCTTCAGAGTTCTCCGTCTACGATTTGCATGCATTATTATATCGTTTCTCGTAAGCGACGAGTGCGCCGACTACTTCGGCACGACACCCTCCGCCCAAGCGTAACGGCTCATTCCGTTTCATTTCGTATCGCCACCGGCTGTACAATGTCAACTGTTATTACAATTACAATTACAACGAGAAATTTAGTTGACAGTCGGCTAAATGACATTCGCTTAAGTGGGCGAGGGGACATAATTACGCATTTCCTAAAGCCTGCAGGAGAATTTTCGTAGATATAATCTCCCTTTGAGCTGTTTTCAGTAATTATTTTTCATTGGCGACTTTATTTAAAACTTTTAAGAAGACCATACAACTTTTTCACTTTATAACACACCCGTAGGAAGAACGGTTGAGAGTCATTTAACTTAGATTTTCAGTAGCGTTTGCTCTGGACAAACAATAATAGTAATATGTTGTAATGATAATATCTCGGGAACACTTAACTCGGGAACTTGGACAAATTAATTACAATAGTATTAGTGATGAGCGCGAATTGAACCAGATACTGAGGCCGCAAGAAACCAAGGTTAAGCCGCCCACACAAGACTAACAAACAAATTAAAATTTCTGTGGATTATAAACCTCAAATGTTATCAAGTCATATTGAAATGTGCATAAATAAAACTCATAATATATATCAAGATATAGTTTATGATAAAAATAAATGAAAACTGTTGCATAATCAAAAAGGTAAATTCACGCGTTTAATATGCGTAGAGGTAGGCAGAGGAATGTGGAACACTCCAGCGTTTCACCTGTTACAATTACGTTCTACTATGGAATAGGTGGTGAGCCTCTTGCCAAACACTGGGCACATGGGCAGACTCCAAGTCATTACTAGAAAATTAGTAAAATTTTGCAGTAGCCGCCGACCCAGCGATTGAACCCGGAACTACCCAGCACGACCAAGGAGACAGTAAGTATTACATTTTTATGTATTATTTATACGTTTCATATAAAAACGATAAGACTATGACCATACATCGAGCACAAATCCACACTCCGAGAAACCGCATAATATTTTTCTCAAACCCAGAACTCTAAGAGCGGCAACCGCATTTGCTACTTCACCAACGAAGCATTCGTTTATACATTATGCCTAAAAAGAGCAATAATTGAAAACAAAACCTAAAGTAATAACCGCAATGTGAGTTGTAAATTTTATTGTTCGCGAAATAAACATCTGACCGCATTGACGTATGAAATTCCACTAAAGAGAAAACAATTAACGAAAAAGCCAAATGTATCTGCACTAATATTGTCGAACACAAAACGATATCGCGTATAAATATTTTAATATCTGTTGCATATTGCCAATTGCTTTTGAAAACCAATTGGAAATATGCAAACCCCAGAGGAAGTCTATGTCCTGTAATGGATTACTGCGCACTGAAGTTAATGATTACGTATAATAATTACATATTATGATAGAGAACCTTAGTTATATCCGTAAGAAATCGGTTACCCCGAGTAACATGCAGTAGTTAAGTTAAACATTATTTAATCATGTAAAACATTACATCTGATTTAATTAAGTGCATCAGCAAGAGATGCAATTAGGTGTCCAGTACATTGTTACATACCGTGGCAAAGAAAGAACTAAATTTACCTCCCGTAAGGCAAGAAAATAGTTTCTATATATTTACAAAATGAACGCTTGAATTTAACTTTCAATTCCTCTTTTCATAACTACAAATGCAAACAATATTCTTTGACAAACATGGTCTAATATTTTCGAATGTCGAACGCTCCGGTATCAATGTGAGTGCCGCGATTTGCGTAGCGATTAGATTTTTTAAAGGTCACTAAAAAAACTCACACATCTAAAATATGGCCGTCTCAACACATCAATATTAGCAACGCAAGAGTGGCCCACGCGGGCGCATTAGGTGAAGCAGTCGAACATCGGTCAATTTACACAAGTCTGCTTGATTGCAATAAAACGCGCAGTAACAATGTGTTGATAACTAGCTTTAACAACAAACGTAATATTCTCCTAACTCACACGGGTACATCCAGCACATGCATCATATTAAGATGGAACTTGTGTTATAATTAGTTTGTGTGCTTGTTGGATGCACTCCCTAGCGAAGGAGAAGTGAGGATGGCAGGGGGAGGGTGGGGGGGGGGCAGTATTGTCATACTTTACTATAACTACCTCCGACAGAACTAACGCAGTTGTCCACGTGTGTCCGAATTCATTTTAAGTTAATTTACGCAGCTATGTTCAGTTACTTTTGATTCCTACCTATTTGCATTAGGCTAAGAGGATATCAAACTGTATAATGGATAACTGAACGCATCGGAAATGTATAATTTAAAAATCAATTTACTATTTCATTACGCACAATGTATAATGATTATATTACGTCATCAGATTTAGTCACAACTTGTCAAGCTATGCGTAAAAAACGTGTGAATTAAGCCTGAGGGGTTCTAGCAAGTAATCTCTACGCTGGACATGAAGTAAAAGTACTTTCTGCTGCTTTTATGTATATTTTTTTTTCTTTGTTTATTGGTGTACAATAAAGAATAATTGTATTGTATTGTATTGTAAATGTATCTTGCTGAAATAACTTTGCTACTACACTACTCGTAGTTCTGCAAGAATCCGGTTGAAAACCTAAAATTAAAACCACGTGTGAAACTTATTACTTTAAACTGAGCGTCTGAAGTCATTTGCTAGGCGTGCAAGTATACTTCAATTTCAATTTTCAAATCAATTAGAGCATCGAAGAACTTCAAGCGTCTATCAATAGAGGGGAGGTGGCGTGACTAAGATTTGATTTGCTGTAAAACTTGTACTATATATTGATTAAATTTAAAATAAAATAATACCATTTAATACCTCCTTTAGCTCACCTTCACTTTAAATTTACTTACGTAACATTCACGCGATTAGCCTAACATCACGCCCGCAATCCCCGAAGAGGTGCGCACAGTGTAATATACTTTCACGTTTCACCTGTTACGTTTACGTCCCACTACGGAATAGGTGGTGTGAATGTTGCCATACACGAGACACACGTCCACACCACGAACATAAAGAATTTCATGTACGTTCCAATAGTACCCGAAGCGGGGATCGAACCTAAGACATCTCCATGAGTGGTCACGTTTGCAACCACACGGCCGATTGAGGCATTCATGTATGTGTATGTAATATTTATGTTTAAATA
>DWEI01003371.1:0-12908 GCA_018245875.1 Mysoria ambigua | reverse complement strand
GGTGAGCCTATTGCCATGCATCGGGCACATATCCAGACTCCGAACCACTACCAGAAAATCTAAATTAGAATTTTTTTATAGTATTCGACACGGGAATCGAACCCGCGACCTCCCGATTGGCAGTCTCTCCCGCAACCAACACGACCAACGAGGCAGTCAATGATAATATTTATATGACATTTATTACATTGTTTTGTATTACTGGTGGTGTATTACAAGACTACCTCTAGGTATGCAAGATATTAGATCAAAATAATAATTTAGATACCAAAAATTTTTGGTTCGTCTATCGAGTTTATTCATATTGACGTAAATACCAAAGAAAGCTGCTCAGGTTGTCAACTTGATAATGCGCGTACATGTTATGTCTTGGGAAATAATTTTAGGAAAGTACATGCATTTATATACAAAAAACATTTTGAAAGCTTGAAACGTGAAAAGTGTTGTATATTTTTGGAGGCCATTTATATCAGAAGTTCGTGAGCCAGTTTCTTGTAACACTCATGTCGTGTTTCTCCTACAATTTACCCAACGCGCTTTTATATTTGGCCTTGATCTTGTTTATACATTTGGTTGCTTTTACCACGACTGCTCCGTACAACTACCTACTTTTGATAAATAAGGAAGGACTTGAGTAAATATTTATCTTTTACTTGTGAGTCAATATTGATTTCAGCTTGTTCGACTTGCTGTAGAATAATTAAATTGCTTGTTTTATCAACTGAAAGTGATTTAGATTTCTGGGTGTTGAGTATTTTGAAAATCATAAGACCTCCTCAACGACGGTGATACTAAATATATAACGCTAGCGATTCAAGAGTAAGCGAATTTTTTTTAAATCTAAAGTATTCGAATTTCCGAATTATCCATGACTGGACGGAGAAACAATATATCCCCCGAACGCAATGGCTGAATACTAGGACTAGTAAGTGGTGACTAAACTCAACACTGGCAGATAGCGACATGACGTGGGCTGTCAAGGCAGGGTCAAGCCACGTTCTGCTATCCGCCAACGCGTATGCTCAATGTGGGGTGAATATGCCTGAATGTAAGCCTATGCCCAGCAGGGGACCAAGACAGACTGATTATGATCCGGATTTAATTATTGATGTAAAATTAATAAAATAGTGTTGAAACCAAAAGTTTGGGAAGGTGTAAAAGGGGCCTATATTAGTGAGTAAAGGACGCATAGCTGTGACTCGTCGCTAAATTAAAAACGATTAGTTAAACATGTTATAGATTGTCTTTTTAAAAACTGAACACCCCTCCACCCCTCCAGTGTGATTACAACCATATGCAAATTAAATATTTAGATAACAAGGTATTTTGTCATTGGTCACATCAGTAAACGATTATAAACATAATTAATTAGGTTTGATTACCAGATCTGTCGAACAAGTAGTACATAATAGAGCGGACTTGCAATTTAATACTAAACGTGCGATCAACGCCACAGTAAGTCATTTGATGCACTCATCGTCCGATTAGTTTTCTTATTAGTGTGTAGGCGAGTAAATATTTGCGGAATCCAAAATCGCCTCATGCGCACCACTAAAATTTTGCAATATTAACTTTTCTTTACACATTCAAAAATAGTTGAGGGTCGTTCATTTTTAAACTGGAAGACCTTCAACACCAGAATCATTATGTGATAGAGCAAATAATGTCATAAAGCTAATAATGTGATTCACTTTAGAATAAAATATACATACATTAGACAATCAAAAACTTTTTGATGACCTAATTCAACGTAGTTATTTCTAGAAGCGCATGATTCATGAGACAAGATCTCGACGCGGCTGTTACTAATTTACATTGTTTAGTCAGTCTTGTTTTCTCTTTACAGTTTTATATTTTCTCATCTAGTTCACTTTAATGTGTACTCTATTTCTTCATTTTCTTGTCTTTCTACGTTGTCGGCTTACGCCCGCCCGGTTTGTGTCATTACATTAACGCCGCTCTTCCGACCACTAAACAAATACCTACTTAAGCTTCCTCTTTTAATTCAGGTGTATAAAAACGTTTTGCGAAATTTAAATTGTGTATTTCTGTGCTACGTGCGTTTTTGTTCATTTTATCAGTCTGTTCGCTTATAAGATGGCATATACACTTTACTTGATGTTCTTATTATTACAAGTTCTATATAATCAGCATCGTAAAGCAAGATTCATTTAAATATTAAAATAGTTTTGATGTTTAAGAAAAGACGTAGTATTAAAAACTAAGTTCATTTTATAAAACTAAATCGTCCAAAATGTACTTTGTGGGTTTCATCAAAGCAAAGAGTATTGTATAATTAGTTTTATGTCGCTAATTTTGTTACGAGCGTCATTGCAGAAAATGTTTTATTAGTACCGATCTTTTCCATAATATGTTGCTACAGTCTCCAGCATAACTTTGAGGGTGTAATTACTTTTGCTATACTGTAATTTTAGAATATTGTCTTCACATTTCTGCAGGTAAATTTATATTACTTCATTTAAATCTATCGGATTCGTGATCGCCGTGATCTACAAGATTTACGGATTCGTGATCTACACGTGCAACCGTGAAAAATTAAGCAACTTTGTATGTTTAATACATTACACAAGCAGTTGTTTTTAAGCTGCGTGTATTGACGAGCATTTACGATTTTAATGAAAGTAGAAGAAGCGAAAGAAACCTGCCAGGACTGTAGAAGGTATAAACATTTATTGTCTGCATACCTCTATGACTGCCTCGTTGGTCGTGTTGGTTGCAGGTGCGACTGCCGATCGGGAGGTCCCGGGTTCGATTCCCGGCTCGAAAACTACAAAATTTTCTAATTTAGATTTTCTAGTAGTGGTTTGTAGTCTGGATATGTGCCCGATCCATGGCAATAGGCTCACCACCACAGGAATCGTGGGAATGTTCTGCATTCCTCTGCCTACCTGTTCGGAGATTACAGGCGTGAAGTTACGTTTTATACCTCTATGACTAATAGGAATGGTAATGTATGTATTTATGCAGGTACCAAGTTGACATTTTTTATTAGTTTCTTTGTTATTCACTTTTATATTATTACAACATTTGTTTATACGTTGCGTTGTAAAAAAAATCGAAAGTGAGTACTCAGATGTTTTTTTTTCTAAATTGCTTCATTTCATCTAATGAGAGCTATTTATATTTATTTTTACTTTATGTATGTCACGGAAGAAAACTAAAGAGTACTTCACTCTTTAGTTTTCTCCAGTATTTCCATTTAGATGTGAAGTCAGAAGAACTAAGAAATGTCAGCTATGCCTCAATCAAAAGCTATTAGCTCTTTCATTGTAGAAAGCTACAAAGTAATTACTTACTGTGGTCTTTTATTTCTATCGCTTTTTTCTTTTTCTATCTAACTATTTGTTACAATTTCTTGTACATAAATTTGAATCTCAGATTTCATTCCTGCAACTTGTATATTAGAATCAACAATTCAATTTCAAGTCCTGTTACTTGGCTTTTGAAATTCTCAATAACATTGTAACGTTAAATTTTAACAAGGTTTCTCACAATAATTCTTTACGTTTGTTAGAATCCAATGCGAAGCAATAAAATATGGGGCAGGCAGCTTAAGGGCTTACGAATTAACAAAAAAACATACCTATGTCGGTCAACATTAGTCACTTAATCCGCTTACACGATACTTAAAGGCATTAACATATTTGCAAACCGTACGTGTGATCCCAGTGGTCAGGATTTATTGCGGTTACGTACGTTAAACTACCTTCAGGCTAGAATTATGAAGAAAAAAAGACGTCCATAACTTCTAACGTATGGTGGCAATATTAAATTCTCTGCAGATTTTCGTCAATATTTTTTCATGTTTCCGTGACTGGCGTAAATTTGCGTTAAATATATGACTGAATGGTCGGTAAAATACAATATTGAGTAGTAGCGCATTAATTTATGTGCTTTTAGGTCTAAATTAGAAGGTCTTACTGCCAACCACACTTAAAAGTGATTAAAATGGAATATTCTTGATTGGGAACAAATCTTCATGCAGCGATTGTGGTTCGTGACACATCAAAGACGAGAATTTCTGACACTCTGCCTTCTTTATTATTTCCTGTTATATTATAACTTATCTCCCAATACATGCAATAATTCATACTACTAGGCTTATACTTTTTAAGTTTCTTTATATTTCAACACATTTATAATTATAATTTTCCCTAATTCGTCACCTTATCAAATCACAAATGATCATCTTATCAAATCACTAGAGTATACTTACAGCCAGTTTGATGTACACTATAAACAATATGTAATCTTAACCTGTAATAGCCACTTTAGGCACCTTTGGGTTATAATCGCGTTATACGATTATATGAGCGGAATACCTGGAAACATTAATAATGTACAGTGTGATCGGAATAGTTGCGATCTAGTTACAATTAATGGCTGGCTGGTGCATGTACTACGTAACTTGGATCGTGGGTAACAACGTTTATTAAGTTTATCATGTTACGTGTTACAAACGTAACAGTAACATGATAAACTTCGAACAGCTGGGCAGGCTGAGTATGGCAAACGAAAAATCTGTGACAACGGACTGAAACGACTGTGAAGCTTGTACCAAATATTTTGTATACGGTCTGAATGCGATGGTATATAGTCATAAGTGTGTATATGTATCCCTGCGTTCAGATTTGAACTATTGCATGTGATCTAAGAGTAATGAAAATATTGATTATATCTTCAAATGTCTGTATATAGTATGTTGCATATCGGAAAGTAATTCCTTGCTTTACTATGATAACGATTGCAAATGTATGGAATGGTTGAAGTCGCATACTTTATAACTAATAATAAATTATCATACCTAATTACATCGTTACCAAAATCATCATACCGTACTTATGTCAGATCCTTTTTGCATCAGACTTTGCATCAAAATAAATTCAATTCACCATCATATTGAACATGGCATAGGGCAGGTGGTAAATTTTGAATTTTTCCTCGACGTTTCTGTTACACGTTCCATGTATAAAACTCAAAGCAAAAGTGTCCCTTACGCTTTTGTCCTAGTTTTTCTATGATGGCGTGCTACATAGATGTTATCTTTGTCGCAGGCTACGCAGCCTGTGAGAAGATCGCGGTTAAGCTTGAATGTATTATTATATGTACTGTTCCTTGCACATTTCTCTTCTCAGATGCTGATACAGTTGCATGATGATTAACAATAGGATTATAAGAATATATGACTTTATGTAGAAGCAGTTGTTACTTTGCCCGATGGAAGTTCACTGTTGACCTTCACTGTGTCTTCATATTTTTTTCTGACTACCGCGGGCCATTCAAACAATACATTCTGAATGTTGTCAGATAGTAGTCTTCAAAATAATTATTGCGAGCCTCATCCAGCATACTTTGGAATGTTCAAGGATGTGGCTCAGACACTAATTAACAGGTTACCCCACTATCACTTATTAGCACATTATATTGATGTCAAATAAAAGTAATATACTGCATCAAACATGTTATATTAAATTATAAAATACATAGAGTAACTAATATTGATGAAATATTTTTTACATGATTATTGTTATTTTCTACATTACTCTAAAGAAGATAATGAAGACAAATACTATTATAATAAATATTATTATAACAAATAATACTATTATTTAAAAAACATATTATTATTACTATAACATCGCGGCAAGTCCTTTACCGAGTGCAAGAGCACCGGTTAACAAATATTTCTATCTTCACAGACCTGATGTGTTCTTTCTTGATAATATCCCTAGTAGCAAAATTAATGGATTATTACATTTACCTTTTTCATTCCGAAAGAAATTCATATGCCACAGCGGAAAGTTAAAAGAGTTGAAAGTGATAAATAATATTGTTTTTAAATTACCATAAAACAACTAAGAACATGTATAGTAATTAACGATACGTTCACATATGTTAAACTTAAACGTCATTTAAATATAATTTGCTAGTATACCAGTGAAGAAAAAACATCGCGAACGAACCTGCTGCACCTAGCTGCACCTAACTCGTTTTTGGTCAGCGTGGCAGACTATGGCCTTAACCTCCTCATTCTAGGAGGAGACATGGGTCTCCTCCTAGAATGAGGAGGGGTCGACAGAAGGGTCGATAACAAAAATGTATATGTAACAGTTTAGAATACACTTAGAGTACATATATTTTTTTAGTGAACTAAAAGTAACAGTAAAAAAACTAAAAGTAACCGTAGCCCTTTTTCCATGATGTACGTTTAGTCGTGATTGTTGATCCGTCGTTGCTCTACCAAATTGTGTAACACGTAAACATCTACGCGTGCTGATGAGATTCATTCTCTTCGCACTTCCTGAATAAATGGAAGCGGAAAAGATCTTCGAACCTTCGCATTCTCGGTAGAATTTTGGATAAAAGTGGTCGCTAAACATGGCTGAGATATACAATTGTTTGTTTGAAACTTATATTTACCCAGCGAACCGACTTCGTTCGTACTTATAGAAGGTATAAACATTCGTATACTAGAATTTTAAATTGATGCATAAAACTGTAAAGGCCTTTAATCGAATAACAATTCATTGTGTTTTTACTACGTAGTTAGTCGAATGTGACGTCAGCGTAACGGGTAAACATGGCAGTGTACTACACTCTTACTTACCTCTTCGGCGATTAAAGACGTGATGTTGCCTAAGACACTTTCGGGTCAGGTGGAATTATGACCTGTAAAAATCTACAGACAGGAACTGGCAATGATGCACCGAGGACGGGCGCGATGGCGTCCATTAAGGGAATCCAGTGTCCATCAGAGGGTTGATTACAAGCTAACGTATCTAAATTGTGAGAAATTTTCACGAGCACTTTTGAAAATAAATTTTATTCTTTCATTTCTCAAACATTATACAGAATATGTTGCCACTGATTTCATTTGCAAGTAAAATCAGAAAAATAATGTCACCTTCCATTATCATTATAAAGCATCTATTTTTAAGGTGGATATGCTAGTACTTGATATTCAAAAGTTGTTTATCCGATTTTGAATATAATTTTCTTTGCATATGTCCAGGATAATTTACACAACTTTTTTCATCAGTCATCCTATCTACTGGTACTTAGTGTTTCTTAATTGGTTCGGTGCTTTTTGTGATTCAATCCGGATAAACGTGCGGAAGGAAGAAACAAGGACAACTTTCACGAGATTCTTACGTAATTCGTATTTATCGTAACAGAACGGCAAATATAAGTATATATGTATCA
Organism: Mysoria ambigua; assembly: GCA_018245875.1. NCBI lineage: Eukaryota > Metazoa > Arthropoda > Insecta > Lepidoptera > Hesperiidae > Mysoria > Mysoria ambigua. Next base: position 5,684 of record DWEI01003371.1, on the reverse strand, counting down.
ATTATATACCTAACATTCCGTAGGCGAGAATAGTGTCAATATCTTATACGTATTTTTGAGAGCAAAACAAACAAATCGAGAAATAGACAGGAGGGGGTCCAAGGACTTCGTTTTCCACTAGGCAGGGAAATGGCGAAATATTTGCACGGTATTTATATGTAAAAATATTTATGTATATACAATTATACATGTAGGATATTAATCCCGGGATAGACAGAGTTATTGACTTTTTTAACTTGAATTTTGAAATTGTAGGTCGCCGTTTGAGCTTGTACCCGGTGTATGTGAAATACTCATCCCATATTAATAAATGACAATCAACATAATCGGTGAAAATTGAGATTCATAAAATCCTCTGCCTATCCCTTCGGGGAAATGTATGTGTGATGTTGTTATGTTAGGTTAACCCCAAAAGTGACTTAGATACAAAATGCTATGATAAGCATCTTCGTTACCTTAGATGTAGGATAATAATATCATAGTATTATATGTAATACCAATATGTCTAGTTTCAAAATAGAATTTTCAAGATATTTACCTAAAGTCTGGCGTTGAAAATAAGAAGCGGAACAGTTGCAATAAAATGCGAAAACTTCTTACAAAAGACATCGACCACTTGGCGAATGCAGCTGAAACGGATTCCACCTGCCGTATTCTCGACAAATACTACATACGTAGAACAGTTTTATTGCGATTTCCTTAGCGGCAAAGCCAGGTGTGCCTTTAGCCTTTCAGTTGTAAAATTAATATTATTTTTCATCATTGGGCATCAGTTTAAGCAATATAAAGAATATTGGTTAAAGTAATATTTTTATTGCTGATATAACATGTTACTTTACATAATTGGTTTTTTTTTTTTGGAAAATGAAATAAATTACGATTGGGTGATATTAAATCCAAAAAATTGCTATACACTCAGTATAAACATTTTATTATAAATGGAACCTTTTGATAGCTTAGTTGAAACAAAATATTGTAGGAGAAATAATTTAGGTGGTAGCCCTATTCCCCTATTGCACATTTAACCTCCCGCTTTCAAATCGTACGAAGATTTTATCGATGTACTAGAAATATATGAAGTTAAAACGCCTCAGTGGAAGTATCGTAACTTCACGCCTGTAATCCCCGAAGTGGTAGGTAGAGGAATGCAGAACATTCCCACGATTCACCGGTTACGTTTGCGTCCCATTATGTAATAGGTGGTGAGCCTATTGCCATGCATCGGGCACATATCCAGACTTCGAACCACTACTAGAAAATCTAAATTAGAAAATTTTGTAGTGTTCGACCCGGGAATCGAACCCGGGACCTTCCGATCGGCAATCGCACCTGTAATCAACACGACCAACGAGGCAATTTAAGTATTAATAAATCCATTTCATCGAACATTTTCAACATTTTTAGCGAAATTTATTTTGGAATTTTATTCATTATGTTTATTAATATAAACTTTAGTCTCTTTGAATATAAACGTCTCAAAATATTTAACGTTTAACATTAAATACAAAGCAAATGAACACCGTCCATTGAATATTCTTAGACGGCATTACGAGAATTTAGTTTTTCAATCAAATTGTATTACCATCAGATGATATTCAACTGATGAAAGCCTCCGCATAAATTGAGACGTGCACCCAGTCGTGTTTGCCGAGACAACATCTACTTCGCACACAATAACAGTTTACGACGACGAGGCAATTTTCATAATGTACCTCACGACCGCAGCGCTCCGCGTGACCGTCTTTCAGGGAAGTCATTTTTGTAACAGCCTCCGTGTGTGCGCGGCTTGAAAGTATCGTGACCTCGAAACTGCGCCAAGGTAGTGCTCGTTTCGTTAAAAACGAAATCTTTTTTACACCGATAAAAAGATAAACGAAAATTTGTAAATTAACATTTTGCGGTACGAAAGCCGCGTGCAGATAATAAATGTAATATACAATGTATTTAAATTTTAAACTTTAATTACATGTCAGGGCTTGTTTGAAGCTTATACTAATTACTCGGGTATTTCAAAACGTTATTTTAATCATTGTTCCAGTTGTATAAATGATACTTTAATAAAATACAATTCAAAATAATTGTATTCTAATATAAAATAGTTGTATTCTAAAATTCTCTTAAATAAAGAATAAAAACGGCTAGAAAAAACAAACTCAATGTGTTAAGTAAATTATAAAACTTTTTACAAATTTGGTCCGGTTTAAGCCTCGTGTACCACGGTTATTTCCCATAGGGGTAGGTAGTGTTGTGAATTTCCAATTGTTGCAGTCCTGAACAACTTAATGTTTTCTACATTCATTAAAGTCCTCATATACCGAATCTTAAAGGTACACTAAATAAGGCTTTATTTATGGATGTCTCTGATTTGATAAATGTTCTCTGTGAAGCAATAAACATTTCAATTTCAAATTTTACTCATGTCTTTGTAATTTTGTGTTCTCTGCCTACTCCGTGATGGACATTACGTAAAGATACGTTGTATATGTATGTATATTTTTAATTTGATCATGTACATATGTTTTTTCTAAGTGGTCTAAGTTATTAATTAGGTCAGCAGTGAAAATCCCGCCAACATCGGAGAAGCTGTTTCGGAGATTAGCTCGAACAAACAAATAGACAGACAAAAATTTAAAAAATGTTATATTGGTATATCTACCGTGTATATATAAATGTATTTCGTTGAAAATGGTTATTCTAATGTTTCAAACAGACACTTCAATTTTACTTATTTATACAGGTGAAAATGAGCAGGCATGTTAATTAAATTACGTAAGTGTTATTATTGGTGAAATGAATATGAAAGTGAGCTAAATTGGCATAGGATCATACTACTTCTGAACATATTACTTCTGAATTAATAAAGAGAAAATTTTTATCTAAGAATATTTTATTAAGAAATCGCTCTTAAGTATTACTTATTATACGATATTATGAAAGAAACATTCGTAAGAAATTTCATTATCTATAAAAAATTATACCTAATCTATAGTATAGTAATAATAATATATGTGCTATGATTATGTATGTGGAATACATGTAAGTAAGGCTTATTGTCTTGCTATTTTTTATATAATTTAAAGCGTCTAAAATAATAAAATCTAAGGATTTCATGTTTCCATTCTAGGGATACTGGGTTCCAATCGTGACGCAGAGATGTTCATTTTTGATATTATTTCCTTTATAAAATATGCTTCTTGTTGTAACGGAGAAGGTAAACAAGGTGAGGAGATATCGTAAGGTGAGACTATCATTGTAAGGTGACATTCGTCGTCGGCAGTGGTACCATAAATAGTGACAATGTTGGTGATGATGTGTAAGTTACAAGATATTATAATGAATGAGCTGTGCCCGCGACTTCGTTCGCGTGGAATTCAGAAAGTCTAATAAGAAACTTTCACGATTAATGTTCTAGTCAGTGAAAGCGCGGTAAATGGAATGAAACTCATACGTTACCACTTCAGGTACCTCACGGGGTAGGCACAGAGCACCGAGTGCCAAATATGTCTATCCTTACAGACCTGACGTGTTTCCTTAGGCATAAACTCAGCACTTTATTTAAACATGGACACGCCTTAGGTTCGCTCATATTCCAGTAACGCCGGTAAATCGAAGCTGTTTTTAAAGTTAATGGCTATTTAAAAAGATTACAACGTGCTCACGACTGCTCATGAATCTTGTTATCAGATGCAGATAACATCTTTATTGGGCGCTTGGGAGTTTTAACGTTTTCCGACAATCGAATGGTCGTGTACCATTCCGTTTGAATATCCTAAGTGTTCAGCGTGACGATGTTACTTGAATATTTTTTATGAGTATGATTCAGGCATGCGCTTGTATGTTATATGATATGAAACATTTTAGTTTAGAATTTTTAGTTTATCGCCGCTTTAAGTAACTTCCTGGTTCCTGCTTAACTACACTCGGTGTTATGTATGTATTTCATATTCTAATAAAAAAAAGTGAAATCCTAAGCAATTTTTATCAGTTAAGTCAAGTAGTTTGCAAGTTCGACAACGGAGAGATCCTAGGTTCATATCCACGTACTATTCGATTATGTATCATTGTGTACGGCAATAGACTCCCCACCTATTGGACCTGCACGTAAGGTGCAACACGCAGGAGTGTACTGCATTCGTCAGCAAATTAGGTATGATGTTACTTTTATGTTACGCTCATTACCGTTGTAAATAATTATTTAATCACACACTCAGTCTCGTAAGACATTTGGGGATACAAGGCGTACACTGTTGGCGGAGATTCAGCGTGTAACTTATTAAAATGGCTGCACCATTATTTTGTGCGGAATACGTACCTACTCGATTTAAAACACATTTTGCTTACACGCCGCGCCCAGAGCGTTCGTAACGGTGGTTTTCGGGCCGCGATTGTCGTTTTAGTCAGTCAATTTTTCTACTCGTAAGCCTTCATGATATTCAGTTGTGAAAAGCTATGAACTCTTAACGAGCCCGTGGAAAAACATACGAGATTTATTCGAATATTTTCCATGAAGTCTATATAAAATTTCACCATGCTTTCACGTTCTACAATATTTTTTCGTTTTATACCACGTACAAAATAAAGGAGCTTCTCAATTGGTCTGTTTTTATTTATATTTTACGTATGTTTGCGCATTAGTTTCTCGTTCATGAACGGAATTAAATGATTATTTATTTGTTTTTTTATTGTTTAAGTAAAATACATATTATTATTTATTATTTCATTCGGTGTATAGCAATAGGTTCACCGCATACTTCTTAGTGCGGCTTAAACGTAACAGATGAAACATGACACTATACTACACTCCTTTGCCTACCTCTTCGCGGATTACAGGCGGGCATTTTTTTTATTTTGTATTTGTTATTTACAAACATTCCTAACGTATTATTTAAATTACATGATAATAACATAACAGGACGATCATAAGTTTTTGCCCATATATCCTTCGCTCAATACCGCGATTTCCGTAAACCTAGAAATTGTCAGTACAGCAGCCATTTTACAAAACTATTGAACGATGACGCTTATAACCTGTCACAGTTACCAACTCGCTGTCTCAATGCTTTATGCAGATTGCGTTCTGGCGTTGACGAGTCGATGAGAGAAATGCTCGTAGTGATATACAAGGTCTATACTGTGTACGAGTAAATAGGTTCCCCAAAATAGGTATAATATAGTTTTTATTTTTTTTTATATTATCATCATATCCAATTTTCATTGTTTCACTTTTACACGGGTGACCTGTCAAAAGAGCTTAGGGTTTTGGGTTAGGCTTTAGGGCTTAACACACAAGTTAATCTAGGGTGCACTGGCTTCTTGACTAATGATGTTGAATTTTTAATTCCACAATTTCGTAAGGAAGTAGTACATCGTTTCGTCAGAACCTGGGATCTTTTGAGAGGGAGGCTGAATTCTTAACCACTACACTGTCATGGTAATATATATGTCGCGGGGCGCGAAAAGAAACGCCAAGTCGTCATTTGACTTGGGTGTATTCGGAGCTGAGATTGTCAACTCTGTGATTTGGTTGTTGACGGGTTGTCATGGTTACGTTAATCGAGGAAGGTATGTAAAAGATCTGGCCCCGAGTTCACCGCGTTACCAGGATAATTATTTATTTATTTATTTATTTCTGTACACTGTTTACATAAAAACTAATTAGCAAGTAGAAATTTGTACAAGGATCT
>DWEI01003370.1:0-12909 GCA_018245875.1 Mysoria ambigua | reverse complement strand
ATGTCAACATTGACAATCAACGACAAAGTAATTCAAAAATTAAATCTATAACCATTGAATTTCATATGTTTTTTGAAACTTGATTAATATTATAATTTTTCGATAGTATGTGTAGTATTATGTGGTATCAGAGATAAATTTTAATCCTAAAAATAAGATGGACAATTATAACACGTTACGTGGTTAGCGCGCTATAAAATGTTCTATTGCTTGGCAATTACAGCAATCACGTAACCGGGGCATCACGTAACAGGGGGATAATTGAAATTTGTGAGACGTATGCCACGTTTCGCAAACGCCAATTAGTAGATAGAAAGAAATTAAGGAAAGAAAACAAAATTAAAATAATCACTGATTTGGTACGCTGAGTAAGCCAAGCCGGTTAGCGCTAAGCAAACGAACTATACCCTGAAAGTCCAAAATACGTGATACGACAGCAAATGCTGGATTTGTCTGAGCCTAAACATACAAACTTTTTCCCGAATCTTCCAATAGAACATCCTTGTAACTAGATTACATCAAGGTCGCTCCGGTATCAGCAAGAAGAATTCTTGTAAATAAAATACTCAATGCTGATTGCGATCACGTCTCGCACATTGCTTTTACTTCTAATGTATACGACCCGAGTACAATACCTAATTCTATTAACCACAATATCAAGGATTTTGACTCTAATTTTCGTGTTATTGTTATTAAATAAAGACCCATAAAAAAGATTGACCACGAGTTAATTCATGAAATTTCAATATGAGTCCTATTCCCTTACCCTTCTCATTTCGAAAGGAAACCCATGTCCAACATTGCAAGGACAAAGGGTTGATGTGACGATGTATGAATTTAAGAGACGCTTAACTGTCTGCAAAATTAGTGTAAAATTAAATTTTCAATGCCTTTTTTCTCGATGTAAATATTAGCTTAGAAACCGTACTAACTAACCGTACTAACCGTAATATGCAATTTTAATGGTTATTGCTTTTTTAACTAAGTTGTTCAGTTTTCAATTATGAAGAAAAATATTCCATTTCAATTTGTGTATACACTTTTGATCGGATAAAATGGACAGGTGACATCCATATTATTATTGTGATTAACATTTTCGTTATTGCTATCATCCTCAGCATGACCATTATCGTCATAATTAGCATTATCATAATCATGATCTGCTATAGTGAGTTTCCGTTTACGGACAGGACTCTCTTATTGAGCGTCACGCGCCCTGTCCTCTGGTTCCCTAATCTACGTTCTACGTCAACCCTCTAACCGGGCATACGTGATTTAAATAGATTTTTAATGCATTTCAAACTTATGATCTATAAAGTTACGTATATTGTCCCAAAGAAAAATATAAAATATACGATTCCGTCCCCTACAAAATTTCTTAAACGCAGGCCTACGACAAGGTTACATTGTCTTAATAAAATAATAAATAAAGTTAATTATACTTCAACAACGACCCTAAACTTAGAGATTTATTTATCAAATTTGGTTCTACGCACGAGCCTGAGCGTAAACCTAACATGCGCGTCACGCTCAGCTTACGAACATACTCGTAACTCCGGAGAGATAAGAACTTGGGACTCCAGTAGCGGTAACACTCATGTAAATCTCAAATATTGCCAGTTGGCGGCGATACTCATTAAACTTCATTCCTGTTTTTTATGTCAGCCATAATTTTCAGGTCTCATTCTTTTCGTTCTCAAAACAACGCAAATCTTATGAAATTAATCTGTAATACACACTGTACTTAATGGCTACAAACAGCGTAACGATGATGTCGAAGTAATCTTTATTGCGCATGCAAAATATGGTTTATCTCAAACTTTGAGCAATTTTGACCTGAAATTAGGGGCTTTATTGCTAAATATTGAAATTAATGTAACCTCTGTGACCAAGCAAAGTACGACTCCGACCCCATTATACAAAACTTCAACATGGTCCCACCCGCAAGCAAGTCGTTTGAGATAGTTCATCTTGACGTTTTCACGGCTCAAAATGAAAATGTTCTCTCGGAATACACTCAAAGGTATTATCATTTAGCCTTAAGCGTGGTCCAAGCTATTTTAGAATACTCTTCACATGACAACCTTCGTTTGATAATCGTGTCAAATGAAAGAACCAAAATATAATAATCAGACATGTTTCAAAATTTCTTTATACAACGTTCCACTTAGTGGAATTATAATCTTTCGTCTACATATCACACCACAGTTCAAAAGATAAAAAATACATTACGAATTTATTGCTATGTCTTAATAGGGATGTAACGCTAGTGGTGTAATGTTTGTGTAATTAATAGAAGTAAGTTGCATCTGACGTGATCCAATAAACAGTGAAAACATAGGAAAAGAGCTGAGCTGAAATAGGAAGAGAGAGAGGAAAGATAGGAAAAGACTGAAAGCAACATTACTATTGCATTATTATACGATTGACATGATATACTATTACGAAACATTATATTACAAGTTCGTAGAGTTCATTCAAACACACGGTACACTTGTAAGAAACATTTTTTACTTTTTAGTAATGTATTTGAACATTTAACGTCTATAATATATGTATGGGTCATCTTGAATTACCGCTAACGTTGTTGTGCTCCCCACACATTCTCGTCCATCGCCCTGGGGCGGCAGGTTCAGAACGCCATTAGACATGAACTCGGCCCTTGTAACCCTTTAGGTGAGCATCAAAGGTTGGATAAAGAAACGAATAAACACTTTTTATTTTACCCACTAAAACTAACGGATAAAATGAGAACACTACTTAGTTCAACTAGTAGATAACCATTATTAGAACCAATAATAATATCACGGATAAACTTAACGCCAGGACGTTTTTGTACTAACATTTTTTATACTAACTAGTAAGCGCGATTCAAATTAAATTAATCAGCATTTATAATCAACATCAACATATTTATTTTTCACAAATGGACTTGGATGTCCTCTCAGTATAAGAATCGATAAAGGCATAGATTTTCACAATTGCTAAGTCGACAGATTTCAAACGTTTAAGATAATGTTATGGAAAGCTCTGAAGAAGACAAGAAATGACTCGTCAGTTTAGTGGTTGTAAGCGCAACTGCCGATCGAGACGTTCTGGGTTCCAGTCTCGGGTAGGGTGCTGTTAGATTTCAAAGCTAGTTAAAAATTCTAGAGTAGCTAAGAGTCTGTATTTGCGCCCGGTGTAGGACAATGGGCTCACTCGCTATTCCATTATGGGAGATGAACGTAAGTGACACCACGTGGCAGAGTACTACACTCCACTGTGCCTACCTCATCAAGAACATGGAATAAAAAGCAAATGAATATTAAATGCAGAGCCTTGTTTGATATCTGATATAACCGCGTGATACCGCGATCTGCTAGCGCCGGGCTAAGGCGCCTCTTTCGACATTCTGGTATGCCGGCTTGGGGTCACAGGATGTGTTCTTTCTCTGACTGAATACGGATACTTTATAATTGTAGTCTCGTTGACCGTGATGGTTGCAAGTGCGACTGCCGATTCCGGGGTTCCCGGATTCGATTCCCGGGTGGTACACTACTAAATTTTCTAATTTAGATTGTCTAGCAGTAGTACAGACTTGAAGTTATGTTTTTTTTATAATTAGTACCTCACAGTTTTTGTTTATTCTTAATCTTCATAGCCTCCTTGTGGACTACTTATATTTTTATAGACCAAAATCATGTTACAACTATTTACTTATACAATTTTATACAGCCAACATATAAAAGTAGTTATGCTGAATTATGAACCAGATTTATATTTAATTAGAGAAACTTTGATTGTGTCCGGAACATCCGGAGGGGTTTGTTTGAGTTGCGAAACAGAAACTAAAACAGCGTTAACTGGATTCCGAATTTTAGTTTGACTATAATTTATGTATTCGGAAAGTTTCTGACTATATTTATTGCTTTAGTTGTGCTAATAAATGAGATATGTAATTGTCTCATCGACAACAACATCATCATCAGCCTTTTTATGGTTCAACATGTGAAGACAGGTCTCTTTTCAGGATGAGAAAAATTGCCACTTTTGACATGTCTTTATGTATGTAGGGTCCGTCGATTCATAAAAAGATTCTATAATATAAAAATATTAATCTATTAGTTCTCTATATATTGTTAATCTATTACTTAAGTTCTGTTACAAATATTTCTATATAACAATACGGCGTTGGAAAATCTAGTGCTACAATATTAGGTATAGGATATGTCTATACAGCGCTGGTATCAACCAGCGCTGTATAGACATATCCACGCTGACGCTCCTGCTCCAATCATGGAGCAGCAGCGCCAGTTAATGTACAACATCACAATCGGAAAAAGACCTCATTATCCATATATATATATTCTTTCACATTAGCAACACGCGATATATCTGCTATTTACAGAGAGTTTCTGTACGGTTATTATGAAAAACAAAATTGAACTACGATATAATTAACGTGGCTACAGTACAATTTTGAGATTGGTCGTTGGGGCGGCTGAGCAGCACATAACTGTAAGAGGCTTAGACACCATAAAACTTCGTATATTGCCGATAACAATACAATTCGATATTCTCTAATGTAACCGAGTCATTTCTTTTTATTTTGAATATAAAAGTGATATCACAGGAAATAAAGGCGCACAGGCGCGGTGCTTGTAATTTCCAAAGAAGTAGACAGAGGAATGTAATACAGTCCCATGTTTACCTAAATAATAGTACTCGACCCGGGGGTCGGGGGTCGAACACCGAACTTCTCGAACACAGTCGGGCGTACAAGTCCTCAACCAAACGAGGTGATCCAATATCACAGAAAAGATGCAAAAAGAAAGAAAAAACTCACGTCGATGCGTCTATTTTCGGGAAATTCGATGTAGTAATCGTGGTGATCTTCAAAAGGGCCGGTAACGAGATTTCGCGAGGAAATATTACAGCGGGTTAGCGAATTTTCGGATATTGAACTTCAAACATCTGGGACCGAATGTGATACCTTATTTACATTTGTGTATTTGAACCTCTGAAAGCTGTACGCGTGTATTATTTAAGAAGATTGACTTAAATAAAAAAATGACGGCGATACTACATATAAACGCATCAAAACGAAAATAGATATAACAATAATTTAAAATACAATTGTGATTTGCAAAATTAATTTGATTTATTTACTACATAGAGATAGTATTCCCATACTTAAATTTATGTCAGGATCGTACCTACTACAGAATAGAAACATTTATTGAACAGATTGTTTTAACTAAGATGACTATACAGCATATGAACATATAAGCTTTGTATTGTCCTTCTCTTGCTAACTCACCGAATTACGCCGCTGATTAAACGAAATAAAGTGATTTTCTTTCTCTTACCATCGGTATGTTTGCTACCGGAAAACGTATGGTACGTATAAAAGTACTGTGAGTTAGGAAACAGTCAGTAATATTATAAAACCTGTTCATAGCTCCTATCAACTGCACCTATAAAAGAACATCAAAAATTTAAAACGAAACTTCACGCCAGTGATTACTGGCGTGAAGTATTCTCTATTCCTCTGCCTACCTCTTCGGGAATCCCCGAAGAGGATAGGGAAGAGGAATAGAGAATACTCCCATGTTTCACCGGTCACGTTTAAGTGCCACTATGGAATAGGTGGTGAGCCTATAACCAGGTATCGGGCACATATCCAAACTCCAAACCACTACTAAAAAATCTAAATAAGAAAATTTTTTTAGTGTTCGACCCAGCAATCGAACCCGGGACCTCCCGATCGGCAGTCGCACTTGCAACCGACACGACGAGGCAAAAATTTAGTTACACGCGTTTAATATTCGACGCTGACCATATGTGAACGCAAGTAATCATCACCTAAAAGTTTTGTTCCCGCGTCACGTGTTCACGTCACGTTAGCTCGGCCGCTCGCGACCGCAACGAGACAAGTGCTAACGTATTCAAACCCCAAAAAGTTATGTTAAAGTTAACAGTTTCCTCGCGGTCCCTCCGCTGAAAGTTGTGTAATTAGGCATGAAACACTTCACCTTTACAGGCCGACAGCATGCATAATGATGAAATGACAGTCGACTTAGTGGAAGTGTAGGCAAAATAGCCTCAATTAAAGTTACAAATTAAAACTGTCAAAATGTCACATGCTAGGAAGTTCATGTTAGTCAAACTTTACATCTCAGTAATATTCAACTATAATATATATAATAAGAAATAAAATGATAAAAAATGATAAATAAGAAATAAAATGATCTGTAACAAATATGCGCTTTTTGTAGTTTTATTATATAACAAAATTAACGTTTACGTTTAAAACTGTCAAAATGTCGCACGCAAGGAGGCTGATGTTAATCGATCTTTATATCGCAGTAACAAATATGTGCATTTTGTAGTTTTATTACATAAAAAAAAATTAAATTTGCTACCCGGGACTTGTTTTCATAAACCCAAATTGTTCCCGCACAATCCTTTATTATACGATGTCAGTGTTAGGCTTAAATAGCATGCATACCCTGAACACTTTCCTGGAATCCAAGCTATCTTCATGACGAATTTCAGTAAAACCATTTCAGCTTTTAGGACACAAGAATATAATAGACTTACTGCTTTCAAGGTCGACTTTTACATATTTTTCATATGTGTAGACATCAACAACGCCCTTTAGAACGCGCTTCATCATAAAAAACGTACTTATTACATATAACACATTTATACACTTATGATACATAGTATCAGTATGCAGGAGAGGATAGAAAATTTTGGGATTCGGAGTCATCTGCCTATCCCGTGAGAGATGTGCTGTGAAGATATATATCCATTTATGTAAGTATTATGTAGTGATATTGTGATTATGTCAGTCGTAACTCATGTGCTCGTATATTTCTGTCGGTAAAGATTTTAATTGTCTATTGTTTCAAATACATCTTTTTAATGATAATAATCATAATTATTATTGACGTATTGTATCATTTTATATTCCAATATCATGAGATTTCAGCACTTATAATATGTATTTTTACCAAATTTTTAGAATTGTCTTTCGTGATAACTTTTTACATATAACGTTCTTATACTCGTGGTTTTGTCAAAATCAAATAACTCCTTATAGACGATTAGACGTCCCAGATAACATGTAGGTATACACGCTACAGATTGTAAAAAATCTATTCCTTTGTAATTAAAAACTAAACTATGTATATATTTTCTATACAAGATATCATGAGCTCTATGTAGAGACACAAACGCTCTCCCCTGGCGTGTGCGGAACTGTGTACATTTTAACGCTAAAATTACCTATGTAACGTTTCGTTAAACATGAGAACATATGCAAACAAGACGCTCAATCATACGCCCTCGTGGCACGAAACAAAGCGGGCGCGTACTCGTACGTAACAAGACCGATTTTAATTCCCCAATACACAGCACGAACATTAGCACACATGCGGGTGTCAGAGGTCTTCCATACAGAAACGCGTGTATGAGGAGAGTAATGAATATTACCGATAAAGATATTATCAACTAGTTTTGGATTTATATGTGCTCCCTCATATCGCAACAAGATAGCGGAGGAATCAAGAGTCGGGGGAAACAAATAAATTAACTTTCGATCCACTATTGAGCCTGAAACTCTACCTACTACAAGCAGATTATCTCAGAAATAGTTGCATTCATTTGACGAAAGTTGTTAGGCCGTTATAAGAATATAAAATTTTATGCTTTAATTTATTGCTGCAGAAGCCAAGTACTTCTAAAAATTTACAACTAAAACCTTATAAATACATACACACTAGATTTTAAACAAGTATTATTGTATGAAAATACTAAATCTTACTACCTGGAACCATATATAAATTTATTTCTTTGACTTTTGTGTAAACTGATAAGAAAAAACCAATAGAGTCTGAATTTATTCCCGGCGACAGTCTCACCACGTGATCTACAGTGGGACGTAAACGTAACTCGCGAAGTGTGGCAGTGTACTGCACTCCTCTGCCTTCCTCTTCAGGGACAACGGGCGCGGTGTTGCGTTGTTACCAACATTTAGTTCACTTGCATTCCAACACAGTAGGGGTACCAACACACTAGTTGCTATCCCGAACGCCTGCGACATTACAATAGCAATTGCTACAGCTACGCAACGAACTGTAGAACAGAAACAGCCTAACAACGCCCGGAAATGGAGTTCGGGATCCATTTCGCTCAGATGGCCATTTGTACCGCTCGCGCTAATTATCCAATTCGGCCCGCTTCACACTAATTTAACTATCCGCACCGTACCGCAGGCCGCTTCGGACCTCGAGTACTGATCCGATTTGTACAAACCTGTTTTAGTAATCGAATCACCTATGCACAAGGAGCATGGGTACATTCGTTTGCTTTATATTTGTATGTTAAATAAACATTGACATTCAAATGCTTGCCATCGGATTAATAAATGTTTTAAACGTCCAAAGGATTGAGAGAATTGTGCTGTTTGGTGGTCAATTGAAAGGTTTTAGCATAAGTTTAATTCGAGAATTATGAAGAATTTTATTTGGTATCTTTTTTCTATATACGAATGCCACATGTTTGCTAAAAATGTAATTAAACACGTGTATTTTAATTATTTTTCCACAGTAATCGTTGCCAAAGTAATAAAAGTCTTCATATCGCGAATACTGTGAGCTACTGCTAATCTTCTGCCCATAGAAAAACCCAACTCTATATCTCCTCCATCAAAACTATTATATCTCCTAGTTATATACTCCTTCTTGCAGTTCTTCTCACATAAATACCTAATAAAAAGTAATCGTTATTAGTTACATGGACGTGTAGGTGTTTATATTAAAACCTGTTTATATTAAAACTACGTGTTTATATTAAAACCTCGCGAAAAACTTTTATACCAGTCTTTGAAAGTTGTAGAAAAGAAGTAGATAAAGCTAACATATTATGTGGCAGGTTTCATAAATACTTTACATAAAACGCGCATTGTTCTCGTTAATACCGTAGTTATCATAATATTCTGTGAGGACATTAAAACACGCCAAGATCCGTCTGCCCATGACCGAGGGCTGTATTATTTATTACAATTTCTGTAAAAGTTTATACGAGTACAATCAACTGAACTTTGAATTTCAATTCGATTCTAATTTAAAATAATTGAATCAACTCTTTGACTTTGTAGCTGATGATTTAAACGACATGTGATATGGATTATTTACGTTTTATTTCTTGCACGGCACTACGTCGTAATTTTTAAACGCACATTATATTTAAAAATGTGCGCGCCAGGATTTGAAATTATTTAAATTTACAACTATAACAGTAGATGATAACTTAAAAAAAAAAATATGTGTCGCATGTAGTATAGCTATCGCTGTGTCATTGATTGCTATGTCTTCATTGTTTTTCTTGTTCACAAAGGACAAAAAAAAAATTACCTTCCACGTAGATTTATTCGTAAATATACTAAAATTGCTTAAATAATGTAACCAACGTCAAATATATAATATATCAACGTGAAGTATAAATAATAACAGAAGTAGGTATATTTATAACGGAGGCCGGTAAAATGTGAGCCCTTGAATCAAATTAGGTGGATGTTTCTCATGTATATTTCATTTTGCGTACCCCGTATCGAATTCCGCTTTCAATTGTGGCCTCACGTTCGTTGAATCGTATCACAAAACGTTTGTAAAAAATCTTAAAAACCTACTAATACGCAGTCCGTAAAATACTGATAACTTTTACTGTCCTTTGGTACATAAAATCACAAGATACAAGTTAATACTCTTTAAGGAAACACTATATTGTTTTCATCTCTGATTTTAGTCGTATTTTGGTTTTATAACAAATCTAGCTAAGAAAATTAAATCAGAAGTAACTTATATATTAAAAGTTTTTATTTAATAACGAAAATTATTCCTAACAGTCTATAAATAAACCGAAGAAACTTGGCGACAGTCTTAAGAGAAATAATAAAATCAAACAACCTGTCGTATTTATGCTCGATAATATTATATTTATTAATTCTTTTATCCTTTCGTATTTGCTATTCATTTAAATTTATGCGTAATTAATATTTCTTTTTATTATTAAATTCTAAAATCTGTAATCAGAACTATATAAAATATAACAAAAAAATACACCAGTAAATAAAGAATGGTAAGCAAAGTAAAATAAAAAAAAATGTCATGTTTACTGAAGAATTTTCAGTTATAAAAACGTAATAAAAAGTTTTACTTACTTATCATTCTACCCCGCGAAGACACGACTTCTGTGAAGCACTGATTATATAATAGTTTTGAAAGTTTTTATCACTGTGTAACTAAATGAAAACAAGTCCAAATTTTCCGAAAATATATAAAAACATTTTAATTCGTAGTTTTTATATATTTTCTATAAAAATATTATTGAAAGGAAATAAAAATAACAATATATTTGCATCTACTTTCGAGTATACTTCACGCAGTGAGGTTCCCGAACCGACTGGACCGTATCCGGGGTGACTTTTCCCGATTTGTCATTTTCCATGGAGATTCACCACGCAAAGGATGGCATACTCGCGATGGATCACAGCGCCATCTATCACAATCTACAGTAGTTAATAACATAAAACAATTTGGGCAACAGTACCATCTAGTAGTAAACTATAAAATACAATGTTTTTAGTTTCGAATGGTATAACATAGTTAGTTCCAGTATTGCACAATAGATGTCAGAGGCTTAGAACAAAGTAGTCTGTGAAAAAAATACATTAATTCCCTCAGAGGCAGACAAACTGATGTAATAACAATACGTTACCATGTTTCAGCAGTTACGTTTACGTCCTATTACTGGACTAGGTGGTGAGCTTAATGCGACATATCAGGCGCATATCTAGACAATTCAAAATCCAACAGTGCCTATCCCGGGATTTGAACCCAGGTCTTAATAATTTAAATAACTAAATGCGATTCAATTTATTTTTTTGTATTCAGTACGGATACTTTTATATTTAAAATTAAAAAAAAATACTTCAAGATTTGTTAACGAAAACTAATGTAAAAATGCAAAAAATTATAATAATATAACTATAATTATTGTAGTCGAAGGGGAATAGTAGTGTTGTCACTTCATAATATATCTCCTGTGGATTCACCTCCAGGCCCTCAGCGGTCAACTGCGGCAGCGGTGGCCGCGCGGCCAGCCGCAATTCATACATTGACTTGAATCTACCTGCGGATTGACCCGTACGACCTATGCCTTAATAACCAATATTTCGTTCAACATTACATAAAACGCAAATATAAATGCCGTTAAACCTTGGAATAAATTCAAAATTTCCATTTAAGTTTTATCTCAACGCTCTGCAAAGGTTCATGCTGTAGGTACTGAAGTTTTAGAACAAAACACTCATGTGTACATTTGATAGGCAAAACGAGTAAAATAACATTTGCGACCTCAAAAGGTCGCCAGTTCAAGTACTTTACTATACCACTTTAGTATAGCAACCTTGTAGTTGACCTAAGCTTAGAAAATAGTTTACCTACCGATTTCAAGAAATATAAATGAGCTTCTGAAACAGGCGATATAGGAGATGTACTAAACGCGATACATGCGATTGGAGGTGTGATCTTATGTAATGTTAAAACATGATCGCTTCAAAAACAACTCTCTCATAGAGGTAATCATTTGAAAACAAGATGTATTAAGCACTGTGCGATTTGATAATTATACAAGAAATCAGGTAACTTCATTAATTTTTTTGCCGAACAGATCCTTTTAAATTAACTTTAATTAGTTACGAGAACATTTGTAATTAAAACCTTTATAAAATAGTCTTGCAAATTGAGTAAACATAAAAAAATCTGTCGTATATATATAAAATTAAAAGACAGATGAATATAAAATCACATCTTTTGTACACCACAGAGGTAGGCAGGGGTGTGTAGAACACTCCCACGATTCACCAGAGATATTTTACGGAATACCCATTGTCGAATTAATGTGGGCCTAGTGTAAGGAAGCCAGCTCTACTATTTTCCCGGGATACGTCTTGCTATTCGCACTATCCTACGATGTACTTAATAGTCTTTAGGCAGTGTCCTGGGTTTAAGCACTCTAATAAGGTCATCGTGTATTTTAGATTCGCACGCCATTTATCACATTATGGACGGTGTACTATTTTTTAATTAGGTACTTAACTTTAACTCGTATAAATTTGCACATATACTTTTAATAAAATAATATTTATATTTTCACTATATATAAATTTAAGTTTTGCTACGTTACAAATATAACCTATGTTTAAACTGAATTTGCTTAATTTTCTAACTTCAAATTAGTTTTTGAAAATTAGGCTTAGTACTTCGGCTTTTCGCTATACGCCGTGCTACTAGCGGGATGAAAACAAAATTTGGTCAAAAACAATGCATTATATGTTGTTCCAAATATGGGTGGTTGGTTACGATGAAACTCCCCAGAATGGTTACCAAAGCAAACTTTTGGCGAAGACATAATTTTTGTTTTAGTGAGTAAATAATACTCACATTTAGTGTGTCACAAGTTCTTATTTTGCTTTACGGTTTGGACAAAGATTTAAGAAATGTAAAGCGTGTCAAGATCCATCTCCCAAGCCCAAGCGAACCTCAAACGCCTGAAGCATAGTGTGCAATAGACAGTTTTGGCGACCGGCTGATCGTGGCATGACGCCGTCCACAGAGACTCGGCTCAATACACCGGCGGCTGTCGAGTTGCAGCATCAGAAGTAGCGTGGTTATTACGGACACCGACGTCCTATGGAATTGCGCAGAAACACCTTAAAGAAGGCCTGAGACACGCTGATTATGATAATAGAATTGGTATCACCATTCGCATTGTGTGCTTTCAATTATAAATTCTATTCACATCTATTTCTATTGTGATTATGTTACGCATTATAAAATCTAATGGAAATATTTTTGA
>DWEI01003369.1:0-12910 GCA_018245875.1 Mysoria ambigua | reverse complement strand
ATGTTTGATAATTTTAAAACTAGAGTCTTCTTAACTCAATCAAGGTTCAGCGTATAGCACTTTACGTAAGTGGCCACTGAAGACGATGACAGTCAACAATGAACCCTTATTCTTCACATCAAAATAGACCAGGACTATACATTTTTCATGTAACAGTACATTTTTTAAAGCTTCAGCACCGTAACATTACGTCTGTAATCCGCGAAAAGGTAGGCAGAGTGTTGTACATTCTAACGTTTCACCAGTTATGGAAAACGGTGTTTGTTGGCATAGATACTACCTATTTGAACCACTACCCGGGAATCGAACCCGGGATCTTATGCGGTCGCGGATGCAACCACGCGACCAACGAGAAAGCATACTACACAGATATTATTTATAATTGTTTTAAGTTTACTAATTCTGTTGATACACATAAATGAATTTCAAACGAGATTTAATTATTCTCCCTTTACGATGGCAATGTTTGATCCCAAAATTGCTTTGTGATTAGCTACCAATAGTGATCAGTTCGTGGTAGACGGACAAGTGGTCGCGCCGATGGCTGCCGGCGCTGGTGTGCGTGTTTCCTTGAACTCGCCACCCGATGCGTTTCGCGTCGGATGCCTGCATTGTTGACCGTCCGCCCTCCCCTCGGCTCATCACCATTGCAGTCTATAAAAGAATCCGTTGCCAACACCTCGTCATCTGTGTGTTCAGTTTTGTTGTGTTGTGTGCCCGTGACCACGTCAAGGTATACCACTCCTACTGTACTTACTAACGACGCTGGATACAATATCAACGCGTAGTGTATCTCTCTGTTTACGAACATAACATTATTAACATAATAACAATAGGTCTAATTGAATTTTCTATCGCCATGACAGTATGTATCTGAAAATCAAACGTAGTATTTATTAAAATGTTCAGGCCATTGAACAGTGAAATATGTAGTATATTAATTAATGAAATATGCCTCAAATAATTAGTGAGTGTATATTTTTACATATGACTAAAGTATATCATAATTTTATTACTTATGATATAATTAAATAGTTCGTCAATTGATTTAATACATTATCTTTATGTTCAATTTGTAAAAGTTTTTTTATTAAGTAATATTTCCAGCGTAGCAAATGCTACAAAGAAATTATAGTCATAACATATTTTCTTAATTAATACCCACATTGTTGTAATTGTATTTGTACTATATACGATATAATATGACTGAATACATTTTCCCAGTAAAATACGTACTAAGCTTGTTTACAGCGAACTAGTCGTTAAGTAAGCGTCTCGGCGCGCGTAAAAAATACGATTTAGCAGGTGTGAGTGAGTATTCTTATATTATTTCTCTCTATCATTCTTGGAACGTATGTTTGGTTTATTTATTAAGCATCAAGTGTTAAGCAGAAATAACTCTCTAATCTATTCTTTTTTTTAACTTTATGAATTTTTATATTTCTTTAAAAAAGTTGTCATAATTCCGACTTAATACGAGTACATATCTGTTGTTATGGATCATAGATTTTATAAATACTTAACTGAACCGAACGTTATAGAAACACAGAGACGCTTCATGGATGGTCTTATCTGTTCGTGAAAACTTTATCGACCTTCTTATCTCAATACCGGACATCAGAGTATCAAAATATGTTAAGGTACTGTAAATTTTTTCGACTTAATTATTATTGAGTACCAAAGATCTAAAAAACTATATAAAACACAAACCGAAAACCAACGAAATCTCATTACTTACTAGTGAAAACCATGTAATTATTGCGTATTTTGTGTTAGATATAGGTATAACAATAATACAGTCAAAGTATAATAACGCTGTAAGGATGTTTACTTATCAAACAATTCTACTTAAGGGCGGTCTCTCCTCCATTAAATTTACGTATACACACATTTAATTAATACAATATTCTGGCAATAATTTTCAACCTTTATTATTTCGATTAAGAAAGCAATATTGTCTATTCTCGGCGCTATGTACTAATTTTCTCATTACTGGTTTTCAGTGTAATATTACTGATAGTACCGTCTGTTATGTTAAAATAATAAAGACATCGGAGGTATATTACAATGCGAAATATATGTATGTTAAAAAATAGTATTAGGTAGTACGGTGACTGAACTTAAGTAGGACATTATTTAAATTAATAATTCGACATGTATTCATCCATAAACAAATTACAATAAAGTCGTAAGTGATATAATGTCATTGTAACAATAGCTATGTATGAACAAAGCGACAGGAGATAATTTTCCAAGGATATTTTCAATGTCCCTGCAAAAATGTTCAATATTCTGGATTCGTTGTAGCCATTATTTTTGATCTATCTTTTCGGTCTTTTATTTCTTTTATCTGTTTAATCTAGACCGTTCTTTTCGGATTTTTATTTCTTTATTATGCTTAACCTAAGTGTAACAACATCTGTAATCCCCGTTTTTCTAGGTCGATGAGTAAAACACATTTCTATATCAGCAATTACGTTTATTTGCAATTATGGAAGTGAGCCTGTTGCCATACACGGGGCACAAATCCAAACTTTGACTCATTACTAGAAATTTCTACTAGAAAATTTAAGTCACAAGAATCTAGAAGTTAAACTCACGATCTCTCGAACAGAAGACGCGCTTCCAACGATTCACTCAACGAGGCAGTCCCACTTGACCGACGACATAGTCCCACTCAGTCAACGAGGTAGCTAAGTGATGTTGTGTCAGGAACGACAAATTAGTCAAGCGGTCAAGGAAAATGAGCAAGTATTACAAATGCTAATGAGACAATGAGATAGCAACATAATGAAGATTTGATCTTGAGATTTAGAAACGAGAAAACTGACCGCCTTAAAAATACATAAAGCGTAAGATACGATCCGTAACATTAATGAAGGACAATGCAAAGTGTAAGCCTATTCTAGGCATAATGTTATAGATATTACACGATGTTAATACTTGTACTAAATACTAGATGTATTTTAATAGTGATACGAATATAAAATATACATAATAATTTATCCATTGATATAAAAAAAATAATGAAAATCCAAAGTTCTAGTGAATCTTACATAATTCTAAAATTTGTATGTACGTAATTGACTGGCTCATTAATAATGTTGGTTGCAAATGCGCTAGCCAATAGGGAGGTCCTGGGATGAAATCCTTGATCGGAAACTATCCGATTTTTGTAATTACAGGTTTCTACTAGTGACTCGGACTAGAAAGGTGCTCGGTGTATGGCAATAGGCTCACTACCTATTCCATAGTGGGACTTACACGTAACTGGTAAGGTGTACTTCATTCTTCTGCCTTTCTTCTCGGGGATTACGGGCCTGATGTTAAATTATAAATGGGCGATATTTATCATCGAAAACGGTTTTCACTGTTATCGTCAACGAAAAATATTATCTTAAACATCATACCGATAGATCTCTATCTCCTCTCTAAAGATCTCAATTACAACTCCGAGATCGCTGACAACAGTGGGCAAGATGTTTTCACGCGACACATCGAATGGACTTTAACCTCTGTTGCACTCGTGTGAATCAATAACATTGATGCGGTTACTTAACATGTTAATAGACATCGAAGTGGACGAGGTCGTTACATTTGTTTGGTGTGGACGAAACGTAATGTGACGATGCGTTGTAATGGAGGTTGCCATTGCTGGGTGGCCTCGTTCGATAGCAAACGATCGATTTGATGTTCATTGATAAATATTAACATTGAAATTTATTGACATTCTATCAGGTATTCAAATGGCATTCTTCCGCGTGAAAAATGTAATTTTTTGTTAGGATACGTTCGAGTAAATAATGGGTACGAAACACGTCAGATCTTTGACGATAAACGCATTTGGTGCTGTGTTTTCTACCTACCCTGCAAGGTACATGGCGTAGTGATATAAAAATAACAGTTAAAAATTCACTGCGATATATACACTATTAATTTAAATTTATTGATGAACTTGTTATTGATGAACATGTTCACTTTATCGAAATAAACTTGGCCTGTGACGAGGTATTTTTTTTTAGTTACACAGAACTTCTATTAGGCGGTGGACTGCATTCTGACCGCTATTATTTAGTGAATCGCCAGATACTCGGATGTGCATCACCGCTTTAGTATCGCACCATTAAATAATACCGTTATAAATAAATGTTCGTTAAGTTTGTGTACGTTTCGCGTTCGCTAACTACTATGTGGGTCGGGCGAGTTTGTTTCATTATTCAGTACATTGCTCGGGTATTACTTACACTACGGCACACGCCCCGACCCACGCACGCCGTGTACCGGCATTACGTATTTCGCTCACGTGCCGCCTGGCTTTACGCCAGAGCACTGCAATCTGCGCCATACTTCGTAGTTTTTTTTTAACTCTTACGTTACTTGAAAACTTGTTTTTCAGGATTTTAAACAACATTTTCGTTGTACACGAGGTTGTAATTACGCAACTCAGTTGTATTATTAATGATTTCGGTGATGTTATTTTATGTTAACTTTGGAGTGTTTTATACACATGTATAAGATGTTGAAAATTGCTAAGACAGAATTAATTTATGCCACATTGTTGCCGACCCCTGTTCTTCTTGAAGTTTGTTTTAACAATGCCTCATTTACTATTGTTTTACATAAAGTTATGTATCGACGGTATGTCGGTAACTCGTTAAGTACCTGTGGGTACGGACGCAGGCACTTAACACCTATGTCCATCATAGTCTCTCTATTTTCGCAAAAAGACAAGTTGTTTTATAGTATTTGTCTTTTACAAACATAATACAATAAAAGAGAATATTTCATGACTTGAATAATATTTGCGTGAAATACATTGCGTGACCAATTCTCTTTGTAGGTATAGAAACGTTCCTGCAACTATCGTCGAAAAAGACAAACATTAATTAGTTGTTAATTTGTACTTATATTAAGACGAGTAGTTATCGAACAGTCATATTTTTAACAGATTTATTTATCATTTAATGTTGAGAGTCTCTACTAGGTATCGCTGATAGTCTTCTTGTCGTATAGTGTTGTACGATTTTGGTAACAGACGTTTCATAATTGCTACATATAAAAATTAATGCCGTTTAGTTGTTTTAACAATGATTGCTTTTTAAATATTAGATAGATACATAACATATAAACTTGATCATAGATTAACGTGTGCATTTCACTCCGAGGTTTCTCGGTTCGAAATATACTTACACATTCATTATTGTATGTGCGTTTTGGGACTACACAGCATTTGTTATCGCGATAAAGGATGACTGCGCAATACTTATGGAATTTCGTGCTCTCCAGAATGTTCTGTGATGTGTGTGATGTTCGCCGACTCGCAGTTAACAGCAGCAGTACACTATGTGGCCTTAACCCGACGTTAAAACCATCAACGATGATAATAAATTATTGGTATTTATGGAAATGCTTGACCTAGACGGATACAAATGTTTGAGCTTCTACATCGTCGAGAGAAATCTGTATGATATTTTTTACAAAATCGCGATTTGTGCCTGAGCGTTAAGTTTTACGAGTATTTATTCAGTTCCCAGAAGCATGCGGTCCGCGACGGTCTTCGTTCTCTTGTGCCTCGTCGCTGCGGCGCTGGCCAGCGCGCACCACGAGCGGCACCCCGCGGAGCACGCGCCACGCCTCGCCGAGCGCTCGGGGCACCAGTACGACTCGCCCGCGCACGACAGAGGCCACAGGACGAAGAGGGGGCTGTTGCTGTTGAAGAAAAAGTTACTCCTCGGTACTTCGCACTGATGACTTAGTTTTACTGAGACTTATGACGTTTCAAAGTCAAGTTTATCAGCGCAGGTTTGATTGATCATTTTCACAGTTTTTTTTTAGCTCTAGATTTTTTATTATTTTGTGGCCATCATGGCTGTATGGTGAAGAGAGTAAGTCGTAGAAAACTATGCCTATATAGTTATGAAGAAAAAAAATAAAATTTTGTCTGTTTGTTCGTTATGTAGCAACTAAAGGTTTCATTAAAAAATATTGTGACGATTACTGATAATTAGGATTAGACTACGGGATATACTCGTATTTTAGCACGGGTAAATAATTGTAGGGGTTGGAATGTAGAATACATTTTAGCGCGAAAAAATCAATATTGTAAGGCAATACCCGCGAGGTCGCGGATAACAATGAATACCGTATCATAAATCAAGGTTCAATTCCAAGAAATGACAGCTGTCCAAAATACATATTTCGACATACTGCAAAGGTTAATCTGTGTGAAATTCTCGTAAATTGATCGAATCAATTATATTCATTGGGGTCATTGCCATTGGCCACGCGGGTTATTTTTGTTGTTTCTTGTGATAAAATGTTACTTCTCATTCTGTTGTCCGACTCTTATTCTGTTGTTACAGAATAAGTTGCGTAGTATTTTTCTATTTGTAGATACATGAGAGGGATAAAGAATCTTTTGAGATGTTTCCAAAGCGCGATGACGTCAGGTTTTTCTAACATTTGTGGAAAAATTCAATGGATTCACAGGAGCACCAATAGAATCGTAACAGATTCCATTAAGTTATCTGCGTTATGACTTGTTGTGTTTCTATATTTATATATTTTTATTTATTGTGAGATTACTAAACCTATTTCAGTGTGTAGTTATGTTTCGCTTTGGTTTGCCTTAAATAATACATCTCAAGCCTGTCCCGGCCCATTTCTGTGCATATTCCTCCTCCGCCTGGTTTAACACATACTACGCACTGGGCAAGTGGGTTTTTGACTGCGGGTCACAGCTTCACCACCGCCCACGCTGCTGCCCGTCGGCGGCCTAGGCATTAAGCTGAACCTGGGCAGGCTTTGCTATACCGTGGTTCAACAATCTGCAGAGCCTCGTGTATCATACCTATATTATGTAGCAGGATGAGTCAGATCAAATCCGCTCGACGATAGTGCTTGGAACTGCTTACATCCTAAAGACACTATATTACGATAAGAATGTTTGTAATGAGTAAGTAGTGCATATGGTAACGAATTCAAATTTCGTGCGTTTTAACATACTTTATATATTTTAGTAATCTCAGAGCATCCAGCGCTAGCAAAGTACAATAAAAGAGAATGTAAGTCATGTACCTAAGTCTGCCAATGATCAGGATTACGGGCTGTCTCATACAAATACGCCGTCTATTGTAACTTGTACCTACTGATTTATTACTTCGGCTAAGTAGAAGATTGGTGATAAAAATATCCACTACCTGATGATATAGGCACTGAAATATAATGCGATGAACTCCCGCTCATTTGAGTTAGATAATTGAATATCACGATGCACAGATTTAGGATACACTGTGTTCATTATTATAATTAGTACTTAACGTGAGTTCCGTATATTGTTAATGACATTAATATTAAATGATCATTACAACTCTGGGATTAGTTAGATCAGGGAGAGGATTCAAATATTACGAACAATGTTGTTAGTTTGCGGTATCGCGGAATTAAATTTCAACTATTATTAATTAATTAACCTAATACATTATGATGACTTGTATTTAGATGATTAATGTTAGTTTCTTTAAGCCTCTGTTGGTCGTGTTGGCTGCGACCGTGACTGCCGATCGGGAGATCCTGGGCTCAAGTCCCAGATCAGGAACTATTGGATTTTTCTAAGTTAGATTTTATAGTAGTGGCTCGGAGATTTGATATGTGCCCGATACATGGCAATAGGCTCACTACCTGTTCCATAGCGGGACGTAAACGTGACTGGTGAAACGTGGGAGTGTACTGCAGTCCTCCGCCTACCTTTTCGGAGGTTACAGGCGTGAAGCTACGTAGTTATTATACGAGAACCTTCTACAATACCAGATCCGGATAACATAGTTTGTATTTTAATGTATTAAGTGATGTTCAATATTAAAAACGGTACGTGTATATTTATTAACAGTTTGCGCATAGCGATAATAATACAAATGACTTCTATTGATTCGCCAGGAGCCCTTGGCCTGAAGGCGGCGAAGGTCGGCGCCGTGGGAGCGGGCGTGGTGGGGGCGATCGCGTTAAAGAAACAGTCAGTACCGAAAACGCGATACGAAATCTCTTACGGGTATAGCCGGTAATGTGTACTAACATTATTAACATTACTACCATAAGCTCATTCATGGGTCGATAAACGAGAATGTCGAACGTAAATACAGCGCCGATTAAACGGTGTAGGTGATTACGATGATATATTTTCTGGTTAATTCAAGTTTACTTTCGGAATAGTTCGATTAGGGTATAGGATTCGTCCGAGATTTCTCGTGATCTTCATGGTTGCAACGAGCACGAGAGAATGTAATTTAAATACAATTCTGGTTAAAGAGTGTGGGTACACGCGTATAATTTTTTCCTCAATATTGCTTCAGCTGGCCGTAAATTATCAGAAACTTTATGCCTTTATGTTTATTACTCATTAATTGATTTGATTTGATGTTAAATATAAGATATACCTGATAATGAAAAATAAAACATTACCAAAGAAAGACATGAAACATTGTCGTTTATCGTCTATGTTTTTTTCATTTATTCATTTTTCTATTTCTAATCAATTTTTTCTTTGCCAAATTAATTTATAATAATTATTATTCTAAACCATAAATTTAACAATATGTATAGCAAGTCTGTTTCCAAGAGCTGGAAAAAGAAATAATTCTGTTAATGTATATGTATATATATTATGCTTTTAATCATTTTGGGATTGTCCGGATTTCAGCCATGCCAAGCCTTGGAACGTAGAGGTTCACAGGTGAGTTTACATCATAATAGAATGGACATTGATGTATGTTATTTGAGACACAAATACATATTTAATACTTACTTATTGTTCCCAACTCTATTATTATTGCACTGTTGAGCACAGATTTATACGTAACCAAAGAAAAATATGTCATTGTTAGCCACTGTCTGCCAGGCTGGTCGAGTGCCGGTTAGCAGACGCTTTAAAGATTTCAATTTTCTAAAACGGGATCAAAATATTGTACACTGCTTAAAAAGTAATTTTTGACATAGCTGTGAATGTACGACGAAAATGTTTTGATGAGTCTTTGAATTGATAAAAATAAGGAGAATTTGAAAAGACAAATTACATTTAATAATAGCCAATTAAATTTTGTCGCTGTTTCTATCGATGTATTAATCGAACTACGTACCTCGTTCAGCACTGGACGTATTTCTTAACTGTACTCTGTCTCGGCAAACACAGCGCGTGTTTGTCTACGCTCAGCACACAGCAGGATTGGCTAATTTTGCGTCACATCGTGAGTCGAGATGTGTATTATTTGTACACCGAGCAAGGAAACCAGATGCGATCGTTGACTGGCGTTACGTAAGAATCGTTCCGCTCGTGATATATATGTGTATATTGAATAAATTAAATATTAATTTCTAGTTTAAATTTCGGGTAAAACCCAATTTTATGGTTCCAAAGGAATGCGGATTGTGATGTTTATAGAAAAATAAAGGCGTAGTGGATCTATTATTTTTTGGTCAGTTTACAAATTAATTCATATCATTTTTATAGTGCATGTGTTTGTTATGTTGTTGGCATGTTAGGAACTTACATAATTCATTTTATTTGTATACTAATATGAACACTTTCTCATTTTCAGCTTTTCTGGGTAACGCAGCCATGCGCGGTACCAGTTGTCGCATCGTGAACTTCATCAAAACTTAATACATCGTTCCGTGAATCGGGTGTCCTCGTATGTGAACATTTTTGAAGCTATATTCGTGGCGTTGATATGAAACTCCTGTAAATATAGTCTTTATCTAAGACGTTCGCTCCTGCCATAAGTATCACTACAAGTAATCGTCACCTACTGCCAAATATGAAACGCCGCGAAACATGTACCTAATTGAACGACAGGCCTGTGTGTTAGATTAATTCCAATATTCACTTCATACAATGCAATGATTAACCGAGCTGTGGTCACGAAGTTACGGTACTTGTGAAAGTTAGGAATTCTATATATTTTTTCACCTTAATGAACCTACCACTATGGGCGAATAGATGTTTAAAGTATATAAACGTTTGTACAGTTAATGAATTTCTTAACTAAGAACATTTAGAATATCTTAATTTTTTTCCTGGTCGTATCTGGTTAAACTTGGGAGTATTCGACATTCCTCTGCCTAACTCTTCGGGGATTACAGGCGTGATTTTTCAGTACAGTTGCTCCAAATCTAATATAGAAACGCCTTAGGGATCATTTGTTTGGTTCATTAGTAGGAACATTTAATATATGTGCATGAGATCAGATAAATGTATGACCGTCGTTCATAATTGATCATGTTTCATACTCGCTGTAATATTTGTTCCAAATATATCATATTCCCATAATTGTACCTACGAAAATCAGTACTTTAATTTACAAGCATGTGTAGAGTCCACTAGTAACGTAGTAAACCCAGGACATAAAAGGTTTCCATGTCTACGGACCACTTGAGACATAGCACACACATTATAAAAATAATTACACACATTACATTACATAATATATTTTGGAATATTTCAGATTTACTCAATATGATGATGAACATATATGTATTGCTATATATTAAGACAACGTTTTAGAGTCCAAGGGTCCGCGTCGGCGCCACCACCATGTCGCTGGGCGCGCTGGGCTGCATGTAATTAAACGTTCTCATATTATTAACATCAGTTACGTATAAGTCAGACATGAAATTCAGGGAGACAGATTCTCACATGTGTCAGTGAATGCAATCCACATAAAACCTTGCAGAAGGTTACAGCCGAACTTGCAGAAGGTTATAGAATAACTTCTCATATTGTAAATACTCGTAATTTTATTTTTATTGTTACAGTGGTTCATGTTTGCCATTATTAGCGTGCGCGGATAGATAGAGCGTAAATTGAAGCCTCACCAGTGAATACATTAAACTTTTTGTGTAACGTTCTCATAAACACACAGGTCAGTCAAACTACAAGGATGTTAATTTTAGTACTTCAAAGACGTTTGTTATAATATTTATAACAAATCGCGTCCCCATAGGCTAGCTAGATCTTTAGTATTAAGTTTTATAAATAAACAATAAATTTTATTTTGTGTTTGATTTGATTCATTTCTATCCAATTTCATTTCATTATTGGTTCAATCCCATTTTGTTATTCTGTTTTAACACAGCATTAGTTTTATTATTATATCGGAGTCTGCATTTATGTTCTTCGCTTCTTCTTGCCCTAGTATTTGTATGAGATATAAAATACAAATGGGGATAAGTTAAAAACCTACAGTACATTCCTCTGCCTACCACTGTGGGGAAATACAGGCTTAATATTATAATAGGTGTTTTGTAATACATAAGTTAATTACATATGTTGAAATGTTAACTTTGTACCGTTGTCGCTAGCTTTTGTGTGCTGTTATTACGAGTACCTCTAGCGGTTGCTCAGACATGCTGTATTTGAGTCCAATGTCACAATGATCAAAGTTCAAACGGCATATCGGCGAATGATTTGGCAAGATTCGCAAACACAAACCGCTAAACAATGTGCGAATACCATTGAAGCGTATATTGACATACAAATAGGTTTATATTACGTGCAAAGTTATGTTATGGAAACTTGGAAAATTTTCGAAAGTCATTGATGTTATAATATGGTCACTCTTGTGACTAAGTTGTGTTGGCTGCAAAATCGAGAGGTCCTGAGTTCAATTCTCGTGCCGGGCACTATTGGATTTTTCTCATTTTTTTTTTATATTTAGACATGTGTTCTGTATGCCAATAGATTCACCATTTATTCTGTAGTGGGACGTAAATGTGACTGGTGAACCCTGGGTATATACTACATTCCTCCGCCTACCTCTCCGGGAATTACCCATCCGATGTCACGATTCTCATAGGCATATGTACCAACATAATGCATAAATTATACCACATTATTTTAACATATTTTTAAGATTAAAATCTAGTATGTTGCCATAGTATGTAATAGGTACTATATAAAATTGCTATTAATACATAATTTAAATGTAAGAAAGATACTTAATTTAATATAAATATATATAAGGGATTTATTTACACAATACCGTTGACCTTCCGCTGAGATTTAAGCAGGAATTTATAATCAGTGCGGATCATTATTCCAATTTTATAGTAATATGAGTCAATATCAAAACCATAATCACCTAACCTGATTCTCTGAGGAATATTTGTAAAGAAGTTTGAAGTGTCAATTGAGCTATTTATCATTGTATTTAATTTATTTATCACAGAAAACAGTTTTACACAAATTTTAATATATCTACCTCATCCACCTAAAAGCAATTTGTAGGCGGACAAAATTCGCCTACGGAAGTACATGATACATCGTCAATTGTAAAACTGAACGCCTCTCCACTGTGCTTACGAATTCATGCTAATTAGATATTTAGATGACACACAATGACACGCAAATTTGGTCATTGTTCACATTAGTAAACGATCATAAACATAATCAAGTTGTTTTGATGACCAGATCTGTTGATCAACTAGCCACAGAGCCGACGAGTCATTTCATACAAAACGCGTTGTCATAGTAACTCAGTAGTTACACTAATCGCTCGATTCGTTGACTTCTTAAGGTGAATACGAGTGAAAGTTTGCAGTAAAATCGCCACACGCACACAAGTAAAATGTTGCAATATTTACTTTCCTTCACATATAAAAAAACCAATTTAAGTGAAGGAGCGTTCATTTGTGAACTGGCAGATCTCTACCATGAAAAACATGTGATTTTGTTATACATCTTGTACATTGATCTATTATACTATTCTATTTTTCTATTGTATTAATTTATTTATTATATTTTTTTGTTTATTCTATCTATCTATTGTATTGTATTGTTTTAATAATTCATTGGAGATAAAACGTTAATTTAACATATAGATAGCAAGCCAAATATTAATAAACAAATAGTTTCACTAAT
>DWEI01003368.1:0-12910 GCA_018245875.1 Mysoria ambigua | reverse complement strand
CGGTGAATCGTGGGAATGTTCTGCATTCCTCTGCCTACCCCTTCGGGGATTACAGGCGTGAAGTTACGTTAATGTCCTGCGCGCTAAATATATGAGGAATTGAACGAGTGATGAACGCAGAAAAAATATTACTGATCTATAAGGATAAAGATATTTGCGGCTCAGTGGTGTTTGTTTCCCTGCACAACAAGGGACCTGTCGTAACTGTAATAGGAATACAATTTACGTAAGTATGTAGCGGTATGAGACGTATAAAGGTACGTAAACAGCCATACCGCAACATTGTAAAGTTCTCTAGCGCATGGCATGTCGGTGCAATGACAAAAGTCAATTTTTTTTCCAAGTCAAATATTTGTATGACGACTACGAGTATTGCGTACGTGTTTAAATTTCTACCACCGTTGGACCACTAGTGTCTACATTTTGAACCCCTTCCAAACAGAACCCTAAACATAATAATAATTCACAAATAGTTAGATACCACGTATTCAAGCGGAGCGCTCGCAATATGTCGTGTCTTGAACCGCGATAACGGACGATAACCTTCGACCGTGACGTCATTTGTTTCTCAACTAATTGCTGTAACGACACTCAACATAAGGGCGGCCGATAACTTTACTCTCACGCAATGTTACTTCTCTCTGATAGCCAAATCAACATATATGACTGTATTGGGTAGATCTGTCCAGCATTTGAAAAATCACTAAAATGGTGTACAAAAAAGGTAACGTAACTTCACGGCTATAATCCTCGGGGAGGTAGGCAGAGGTATGCAGAACACTTCCACGTTTCACCAGTTACGTTTACGTCCCACTATGGAATAGGTGGTGAGCCTATTGCCAAGCGTCGGGCACATATCCAGACTGCAAACAAAATAATAATTTAAAATATATGAAAATAATGATGTTTAGGGTTTATGATAGAAATATATTACATCATTGCAAGCCATTTAATCTTCTAAACTTGGTTGTTTAAAATTAATACAGCTATGATCTAGAATAAAGTTGGGTATTGTAATAAATCATTAATTTAAGAACGAAACTCTGTAATAATGTTTCCATAGAATCTAAAACTTTCTATTATACAATCAGTTTTATCCGACTTGAATTGAAATTTACTTTTGAATATAATAAATAATTAAAAACCTATTTCAGTCGAAGAAAGAAACAAAAAGGGGGAACTTGAAACAATAACGATTTGAACGTAGAAAGATGTATTTTCTGTTTGGAGGAACCGCGCGCACAAATCTTGTTATTACAAGAGATGGAATCCCAAAAACGAATAACA
The DNA here is from genome assembly GCA_018245875.1 of Mysoria ambigua. Classification (NCBI taxonomy): domain Eukaryota; kingdom Metazoa; phylum Arthropoda; class Insecta; order Lepidoptera; family Hesperiidae; genus Mysoria; species Mysoria ambigua. The sequence goes on along the minus strand of DWEI01003368.1, from coordinate 11,623 downwards.
GAAAATTCTGAAAACGCAATTGGTACTCCGACCACCTCGTCCCCGCGCCAGTGTTCGTTTTCCTATGAAAACAATTCGTCAAGACTAAAGGCCCCACTTTAGTTCGAAAGGAAAAATGGCGGGCCAACAAGCGAGCAACGAGTTAGGCCGTAACAAAAATTCAACAAAGGGATGATTAACGATTCTCCACCCCTGAACTCATTCAAGCCGCGTCGATATTGAATCCGTTAGGCGGCGTAAAAATGAAACTTTTTCGTTCCTTCAACTGACATACGGTTGTTTTGATCGATACACACTAAGACAATTGCGACATTGAGAAAATTGTAATAAACTTTCAAACAAGACAAAAGTTAGTCAATTTGATTTGATACCGAGAAATAAATTATCGAAATAAGCAGAAAAAAATCACTTGAATAAAACTTATTAAACTATAGATACATCGTAAACCGGACCTCTAAATGATATTTCGTCAAAATCTTCAAGACAATGTAACTATTGATGCAATAAAATTGTTTAGAAAGAAATGTTTCAGAAAATCATTATTAAATATATTTTTATTATTGGAAAATTTGCGATATTCTGTTTGTGTTAAACTGATAGAAATTTATATATAGGTACATAATATGGAAATTTGTTTAAAGTAATATTAAACTATGTATTGCTACCGGAAAATATCAGTAGTAGCAATACGAAAACTAAGCTTAGTTACGGTGGCCATAACATATAATTAATGGTCGAACTTACTGTGGGCATGAAGGATATGAGGTTGGCCAACTTTGTCTTCAAGTTGCAGGTGTACACAGAGAAAACACTTTGCTCTTGCAAGCACACATGATAACCGCACTAACTACAAGAATATTATCTTTCACTTCGGGTTAGTTATATACTTACTGCATAATTAAATATTTGTAATTTTGTTCGAATGATCCAGAAAGGATCCATGTCATTAATTTAAAGTGATTTTGTTTAAGTCATTCAATTGAATCAATAATTTCTAAATAATGTGAGAGTTGACCAAAATGATACAAAGTTTTATAAAGATACACCCTTTAGTTATAGTCAACCCTGTTTTTACGATGCTAGCTGAAGCAAATAATTTAATGCAACATCATGATTATAATTCCCGAAGTGGTAGACAATGTTGTACACTGCGAGGTTCCATCAGTTACATTTACATCCCTCTATGGAATAACGGGTAAAATTATTATCGCTTATTAATTAAAAGATTTTTTTCACATTACAAGTTGTTTCGTTATAAAGTTTTCTAAGACAAGGTGTCTTCAGAGCGCAATAACAAACGTTTCTTAACGACCGTGTGTATCAAATCAAAAGTTCAACTTGGTGCCGCGACGTAGCTAGTGGCACTTTGCACAGTTAATCTTGAGACTTGTCAAAAATAAATGACTGCCATTTAGACGGAGTGACACGAGCCCGCCACGTTAATGTTGTTGGATATTTTATTCGCGAAAAAAGGAAACTCACAACAAAAAACACTTCGTAGGGCGCTTTATTATTTTGACCGAACAAATGTGCTTTGCTAATATAACAGGTGGAAAAACGAATTCTTCGACGCGAATGAAAACATTTAAACGACGAAAGAAATTCTACGAGTTTCACTTCGATGCGTGATCGATTGAGGTTTGTGTGGGTCGCTGCGACAAAGAGATTTTTTTACGCTGTGCTGTACCCTTTGATTCAATAGAGCGTAAGCCGAGTGGCTCGTCTGTCGTTCTGCCGCGGTCTCGTGCGTTCTCCGGTTGCAATTTTTTTTTATATTAATAAAAAAAAGAGAATTGTGAATTAGCTTTGTGCATATTAAATTTCGCGAAACGCAACAGGTGTCTCTACACCTGGTTGACATGTGTTCGGAGCGGGTTGCGCTAATTATTTATAAAAGTTCACATCGTTTAATTTATTCGGCTGCCCTGTTGAATAAATGCCAGCACTGAACACTGCGAGGAAGAACTAACGGTGACAGTGGAATCTGGCAGGATTCCTCGACGTAACGAATGTAGGTATGCCTACCAACTTGGCAATAGGGTATGGTTTAAAAATTTAATCGTTAAAATCATTACGATACACTAAACCACGATATGACCTTTGATCCATTATTATAATCTATTAGGGTAGTTGAAAATTTTCACATGTTAAGTAATACAAAATTAAATAACTAAAAGCAAAATATTAGTTACAAACGATTATACTGATCAAGATGTTACGTTTTTCATTAATGTTACAAAATACATTTCGTTGCTAACAATATAACAATGACGTTAATTCTGACAAAAAAGCTTTCAATAATTTTATTAACAAATACATAAGACACAAATGTGTAATAATAAAACAGAATGTATAAAAAACGACAGAAATACATAACAGTAAAACAATAGGTAATTTACAAAAGGTTAACTTTATTCATTCCAAAAGATTGATCGCAAAATTTTGTTAGAAAAGTTCAAAGGAATTTAAGCGGATAACAAGTTGTATGAGAGACTTTCTGAGGTGTTCAGCCGATAATTTATTCAATATTCAAAACGTTTCAATACTTGTTTATTATTATAAATCATAAAGCCACGTATATACTACGGTACGATTAATTCACATAGATTTAAATAAATGATTTCAGCGCCCAATGAAATCCTTTCGCGTATTCGATTTGCTGCCGTTCGGAACATATAAATCGGTTGAAGTCATTTCGCGTTCTATCGACATTTTTATTTGATTATCCCGGTTTAACTGAATTGATTGATTTTATAAGTCGGTTCCAATCAATCGCGAGACCAGGTTTTTATAGCTTTCACAGTTATTTTAATATTCGGTGTTTTTATATTTTATGTAGATACCCGTTTCATTATATAAACGCTGTACGGGAATTCATTAACACTCCAACCTAAAAACATTTCATGTTTTACTACAAATAACTATAATGAAAATATACTTTTAAATGAATTAACTGTTGTTTATGAAACCGTAACGTAACATTCAATTATATTTCGTGTTTCTATTCGCCAACATTAATTACGTATATTCTTTTGTTATATGTAATGTCCATACTATCAATACATTTAATTCTTATTACATAACGTTTGGCGGTCGTTAGTTTGCTATAGACATTGTAAAGCCGTTTCGCAACAGATTTACGGGTTCGACTCCCGTTCAGGCGAATAAAATGTTAAGTTGCCTTCCCTTTATTGGATTGTTTGTGTATTTTCATCTATCTATGACTTGTCTATGACTTAGTATTACTTATTTGTATCTCTAATTTAAAATCTTACTCCTACTTTATGTAACAAAACATAAAAAATGCTATATAAAACACTGTACATCATTGTATTTCATATATATCTCGTCTACAAAGCAGCTAACCGTAAGTTTCGTTCTTAAGCAGCTTTGCGGGCACAAACATATTACGGTATTCTCGCCACCAAAAGCGTCATTCCCTTCACCTCACGTCACATATTACATAAGTTTGTTGCGGCATAAGCCACAGGACCCTATAAATAATAGCAAAACGTGCCCTCGGAGCGATAAAACTAGTTAATCAGTGTGTTGCACGCGCGGGCCCGGTTTAATGACATAATTAAAAATCCCTAGTCAAGGTGATGGAAAGTTCTGGAGTTTGGCCGCATATTGGGTCCTGAAGGCCGGTTACAGACTGCTTGTTTGCTATCCTAATAGATAATCGACATTTTTTAAAGATTTTTTTAAAGAAATTTAGGTTCTAATGCTGCTCTCGTTATTATATGTGATGAGATTAGCAAACTAATAATAAGTACCTATGGACAGGGCTCCCCATATATATCTGCTATTGACCTCGAAAATTACCGTAGAAATATGACTATAGATTAATTTACTATTAGTATTTGTTACTATCAGTATTTGTTAATAGCACTATCAGTTAAATCAATTAGTAACACTGCGAGTATTCTTAGCATTCCATAGTGCAGACCAATCAGTAACCGTCCTATTATAAATTAGTCACCGAATGGAACGCCTCTAGGGGATTTGAAATTAAATTGTTTCGTGTCATTCACGTAGACCGGCAACCGGACGCTTCAGACCGGGATACAAATATTGTTTATATAACAATTGCTTTACGACACAAATATATGTAGGTCGGTATTGCCTCAGGACAAACAGACTACATGTTGAGCAAAATGCCGTGTACTCGGCTAAGGATTGCTGTTGGCTGTGACTATTGGAATGAAACAGCCTGTTCACTGGTTTTCGAAGACAACGAAAAACAAGCAGGTTTATAATGTCCTGATCAGAATCACGATCGCTAATCTAAACCACATGAATCTAACCTCAACTTATAGGTCTCTCTTATATATATTGGCGAATGTGATTTAAAAAAAAATGACATCTAACCCGTCCTCTGAAATCACGCAACTCTTTTCTCGTAACTGTCTTAAAACCCTTTAGATTTACCCTGAGATCAAAGCGCACACAGAGACACATGCCTGAGAAATGATTGATTATCTATGTAATGATTAGATCTATACCTCAGGCTGCGATATTAGAACCGGAGATTGTACTCATTGGTCGCGGCGTCAGTATTGACTGAGTTGTCCTAGCTCCTAGCTCGGTAATTTCTCTATATTCCTTGGCACAGATCAGCTAACCTGTTAGCAAACAATTCAAGGACCAGATCTTTATAGTACGTTCATGTCGCCAAATTATCAAATGTACTATTTGCAAGTTCTTATTATATGGAAATTTGGTCCTATAATAATTTAGTGATGGTCACGGCAGGTGACAATGTACTGCTTAAATTAGCAATAATAAAACGTAAACGTAACTTCACGTCTGTGATCCCCGAAGACGTAGGCAGAGGAATGTAGAACACCGGTTTCACCGGTTACGTTTACGTCTCACTATTGAATAGGTGGTGAGCCTATTGCCATGCATCGGGCACATATACAGACTCCCAACTACTACTAGAATTCTAATTTAAATGGTCTATTAGAAAATTTTCTGATCAGAAAATTTTGTAGCGTTCGACCCGGGAATCGAACCAAGGACCTCCCGGTCGGCAGTCGCATATGCAACCAACACGAGCATCGAGGCAGTCAATAATGACTATAAATGTAATAAGATACATTTTGCTTCGTAAACACAATCCATTAATATTAATAAATACATTTTATTTACGTTGAGAACAAAAACTAAAAAAACATTCCAAAAGAACAGCCATTTAAACGATAATTTACTTTGACGCAAAATATTGAAAGCCTTGGAAAACCGCAGGTGGTGATAAGGTCGGCGTATTAAATATCGCGAAATAACAAACAATGCGAAATAAATTGCGCATTTGTATTTTATTTAATTTTACTTTTTAAAGTCTTGTATTTCATAATTGCAAAGATGTCAATCTGATACAAGTGACATTGTGAGAAAGAAAATGTATGTCAGTTTTATTTATGTCATCGTTAAGAGTATAACATTTTATAAATAACTACTACATTTAAAGTAGGTAACTGGTAAAACGTGGGAGTTCTGCATCACTCTACCTACCAGTTCAACGATTACAAGCGTGAGTTGACTTTTTTATATTTAAAGTATTAATAATATGCTTAATTTCCGCTCGAGTTTTCAATGCGAAAGTTTTTACTACCACTACATGCATGACGGTGTACTAATTGCAAAAATATTTTCAATTATAATTTTACTCTGGTATGATACTTAATACAAATTGAAAAGAAATATTAATTATTTTTATGATTAAATCGTAACATCCCGCCGATAAACTCCAAAAAGATAGGTAGAGGAGTGCACCTCACTCCCACGTTAGGTATACATTTCATTATAAATAAGTGGGAAGGCTTTTGCCATGCACCGGACACAAATCCCGATTTCGAGCCATTACTAGAAATCTTAATTAGAAAAAATGATTAGTGATCCACCCCAGATTTATACTTAGAATCTCTCGTTCGGCAGTCGTGCATATAACCTACACGATCATAGAGGTAGTCAATAATTATAACGAGGCAGTTAGTAATTTTTATAACAATTAAAAATACATAAAGTCTTTACGTTTTTAAAACGACCAACGTTTATTTTCTTTCTTATTGTAAAATGTAATACAACAGTAATAGGATATAGCAAATATAATATAAACATGTTACTCATAAATATTAGGATATAGAGTAAAGCGATTCATAAATCGAAATATAAAAATGAATGCAATAAAAGCTGCACACCACGAAAAATAATTTATCGCGTTTCCATCAATTAAAAGTTATGAGCCAGTGTGCACGTTTGTATAATTGGTAAATAAACTATCGTGATTATGTGGAGAATAGCCGAGAGTAACTAGTTTTGTTGTTTCATTAGCTGCGGACTACGCGACTCGGCTGCGGCGTGGCGTGTACGTCAACCAGCAGAACTGAAATATTCGTTCTATTGAAATACAATCAGCGATAAAACCTACGAACACAAGAAGCTATATATTTTTGGGTGGCCGAAGTCAGCTGTGCTTCTTAACGTTGAAATTAACATTAAGTTATAATTACATAGTTGGTTATAATAAAAACAAAACTAGTGAAAGACGTTGTTGCAAATGCCGTTACACACAAGTCAAAGTGGAACCAATGAAACAGGATGACCGAGATTTTTTTCATACACCGAAGCTTAGTGCGAGAGATCGAGTCGACCGGGACCATCTACCGTTGTAATCCCGATAAAATCGTGTTGGCAAACAATTAGGTGGGTCCGGACAGATTGGCCGGTCCCCGGACGATCGTATTGCGCGGAATATTAATAGAACCTTTCGGGTATCGAAAGGGTTCGCTGGGGTTTTGTCTACAAGGAAACGATGACTGTCTGTCAAACGCTGAACGTTAACATTTAATAACGCAGCCGATACAAAGGGCAGAGGAAAAGATGAATAGATTATTTATTGGCTTTTAACGGAGGAGTTAACGAACATTATATACGGTAAAATATTTGATGTTTGTATCCAGATTACATACATGTTACCGTCGTCGTTGCTATGAATTATTTGAACCTGTCACACGATCTTACATTTCGCCTTATCTCGCTTTCCACCCTAATACTTTTTACAAGTTATTTTGGTCGGACCAACAAATAAATCATTATTAAAGTTCCCAATCCCCACAGTCGTTTTCACGCGACGATAATGTAATCATACGACTGCGATTAGCAACATGCAATACTTAGCGTTGAATGGCATGTCAGTGTTTGCAGTTTTTTTTGTGTCATAAAGTCGTTTAATGGAGTGATTGCGTCATCACCACCCTTAATGTTTATAAATCAGACCTGACTAACATTGTAACTTTTAGTACTTAAACTATATAGAAGAATAATTAATATAATATGACGATTTTAATCATTAATATCATTGTAATTTGTAGTTCATATAATGTTTTGTTTCTATATACAAATTAAACTAAAATTATATGAATAAACAATAGAACATATAGATCACGAATGCGAATACAGTACCAAATGAGTACTGCATTGTACATTTTGTGACACATAATGTACCAACCGCGAGGTACGAAAATACCTGGTGAATGCAGCGAAAGTACAGATCTCCATATAACGACTCCGCTGATACTGTTCCATTATAAAAAAAAAAAATCGCCAATGAGTTCCGTTTAAAGTCGCAACGCGAATGTCCAATACGAAAACAAACGCGCGCGGGGATAAAAGCGCACGAGTAAAACAAAATCAGCTACCCTGTTTAATTTAGCGGGTTGTCGACAAAAAGGCACCGTTGAGGCTTTTTGTTGACCAAACGTAACAGCGGAATGCATTGTTCCCGGGATAGCGGTAAAAAGACAATATTTCCACGCTCCCGACTCACTCAGTTTATTGGTGGACGCTTCACTTAGGGACTGAATTTAGTGGTGATTCACGTTATAAAGTTCCATTGAATCTTTGAGTGGACTTTTATCTCAGTACCCTGTGTTTAAGGTGTATTATTTGGAACCCTAATACTACCTAAAACCAGTGATTGAAAGCGTAGTTACGTAATTACAAATGTATATAAATATAAGTGTAAGATAAGGTATATCTAAACCATATATAACACGAGTTACAATCAAAATCGCAGATCATCATTTCTCTTACGCGGAAAGTGTCCTATAAGTACTAGGATTATATAAATATCTTGAATATATACGTATCACAAAACGGTAATACAGAAGATTATAAGGACAATTCCGTTCGCATTAATTATAACGGAGTCGTATCGGAGTTAATCAAAAAAGTTTTGCTCATTTTATTGGAGTTAGTGAAAGGAGTCGTATTTGAGCTGCGGATCCAAGTGCGTACGAAACGAAAGTTGGTCACAGATAGGGCTGGTCCCCGCTTGGATTTCGAGGACGTTTATTTGTGAGGTCAAATTGATAATATGTGTGTAAAAGGCTCAAAGAATGTTCAGTGTTTGCAAATAAATGTGAATGAGGAATACTGCGTGTAAGCTTTAAGGACCTTTGTATGTATTAATTAAGAACATTATTTCCATAAATTCAATTATAGTTATTATTTGATAATATTTTGAATCATTTCAAAACCAGCAGAAAAGGTTTTTGTTATCTAATAATAGTGCCCTGCCGCAATCTTTTCAATAATTATTCTTATTCATTTATATAACGCCACATTATTCATTTGAATAAAACAATACTATAGGTACAATTTACAAGCTATAATAAATTACTGTCGGAAATATGTATGAAGAGTATAAAAAAACTGGTAACGCATAAAACATCCTTCCGTAAGGTTATTTGAATTTCGTGTCCCGCTTTAATAATTTTACAGTTGGCTGTCTTAAATATGAACAGGGGATTCTACTTCGTTTCGCCTTAATCAATTTCTGACGAAGAAAAGTTTCAATTTGGGCGCCATTACAAATTCTGCGATCGATCTCGCAACTTGGCGATTACGAAAGCATTTTTAGGACGGTTTCGGAGAAATTATGTTTACCGATTATATTGGGATACTTAAGATCCTTAATATATTGCAAGTATACCCAGTATTATGCCAACATTTAGCTGATCAAAGATTACCATCAAAAAGATTTTCAAAGATTACATGCATGAAAAGATAAAAAAAGGTTATCTTTGAATCTATGCTTGTTATAGAATGGCGACCATTCGAATATATTTGGACAGACGATAGACGCACTCGAGAACAAAACTATAACTTATTGACACACGAAAAAATGGTTATTTTCAAACATTCGCAGTGAAATTGGTAAACTGCTCTTCCATACGTCCAGCGCTACGCTTTAGTATACCGTAATAGCACGTGTCATTCCTACAAAAATATAAAGCTCGGCACAACTTCTCCAATGTAACTGGAATAAAATGGACGGTTACATAACATATGCGAAATTCAAATGTTTTATTTTAAATTGCGAATCTCCGATCCATTTTAGTGGATGTGTCAAAAATTTTATATGCGGATATCGTATATTTGTGTATGGCTATGATGTTTTTGGCAACAGTACTGCTTGGGCTTTTCATAATATTATTTATTAGACACTTGAATCATACCAATAATCTAATATCAAACTAAAGCAACAATAATCTTTTATATTTATAAATGATGTAGGTACGTGTATTAAATAGATTTCTATGAAATAAAGCATCGATTGTATAGAGCAAAAGTTAATGCTATGAAAGTCTTTTATATTTTTTCCCTGTTCCAGATTATCTTACATGACCTTGAATTCTGAATGGGTATGGATAGATAACAAATCAAAATCAGAACGTTCTTAAACACGTCCACCCACAAATAAAAAACAAAACTCATAAATAAAAAGCGTCTTAGTAATTTGTTACATAAACTTACATTAAAGTAATTAAAAACTGAATTGCTTAACTAATAAATAGTAATAATATACGTAGTAAAATTTTATTACACGTTTATATAAAAATATGCTTTTGTTAAGCATCACGTCACCTCAAACGATTTAAGGATGACTTAACGGTAATATTGTATCTTCAACGCAACCCTAAAGTCAGTCGACTCGTAAAGTAGATCATTTGTAAGCTTATAACGCCTTATGTTACCAGCGGCCACTATAAAAACGTAAGAGTTAAACGCTGACCGTACAGAGGAGGAATCTCTTGCTTAATTGGACACAACCAGTCTTATCTCAACAAACACCGGACAAACAAATTGGAAAGTAACACGGCAAAAAAATACTGGCGGACAATTTACGGACACGTAATAAATTAAGTGAATCTTGGGCCTATGCGGCCCTGGTACCCGCTGCGACGCATCGGGCCCGGAGGCGCCTTGTTTGACGGATATAAACATAAAAACAAACCTGTCCGTACGTGCGTCGCCTGCCCACGCCAGCTATTAACTCCGAGGCTTTATCGTCCCATTCATACCAGTAACACGAAACTTGAACAGTTTAACCTTTAAAGGTGTACCGGAGTTCACGATGGACTCCGTATTATATTACCCGAGGTGCATTGTGAACGTTAACTCATTTTTATCTATCCGTGTCCCTCTCTCGTCCCAACGTGATAGAAAGAGACGCAGATATCGCGTAAATAGTTTTTATCGCCTTAGATATAAACGGTTCGATTGGAGAAGGACGCGGGAATTTATCATAATGAATCATCGTGAACAGGAGAAACGAGTTTCGTTAATGCACATCACACGAGGTGTTATCTCCGCTTTGATGTCAAAGCTATATCAATTGAACTAGATAAGCACAACAGAAATATAACTCAATCGCATAATTTGTACATCAAAGGAGTTTCTTTCAATAGAGTCGATTAATCATGATCATCAGCCGATTGTAGCTTAGCGCTGGGACACAGGCCTTCTCTGAGGGGTTATGCCCATAATCCCCAAGCTGGGCATGTCCACGGGTACAGTCTACTAACTACGATGCTGCTCATAGGCGGCTAGAACATTTTGCTGTGCTTAGGTAGACCTCAATTTCCTGATCTGCCAGCGCTTAGTTATTAGTATCGCTATAATGTATTAAGTTTTAAAGCTGTTAATATACATATATGTGACATCAAATGATGATTACTATAATGTTTATTTTGGCAATACCGAAAGAAAAGAGTTTTTCGGGAGTCTCTTATCATCGTGATCCCGAACCTTACATCACAGTCTTATTCAAATATTTTATGATTGTTTTTAATTATTGATACTAAAATATATTATTCCTTTGTTAGTGAACTGCTTGCACGGACGACTACCGACTGAGAGGTTCCAGGTCGAGTGTTATTGGTTTTTTTACAATTCGAAATTCCCAGCAATAGCTCGGTGTATGGCAATTGGGTCACCACCTATTCTATGATAGAACGTATAACAAATATTTTTATCAATCTTGGGAGGGTTTTATTCTGTCTATCTACCACTTCGTGGTCTTCGGGCGCGATGTTGTTCGTTAATCACACATGTGTGGTAAACAAAAAAAAATTCAATGTCAATAATTTTATAGGGAGCTTTATTATAGATAATAATAGCATTTGACTTATGATATTTTTGATAATAATTTGCCTCGTTGGTCGTGTTGGTTGCATGTGCGACTGCCGAACAGGAGTTCCCGGGTTCGATTCCCGGGTCGAACACTACAAAAATTTTCTAATTTAGAATTTCTAGTAGTGGTTCGGAGTCTGGA
>DWEI01003367.1:0-12911 GCA_018245875.1 Mysoria ambigua | reverse complement strand
TGGCTTTGACCTAAGTGGTCCCGAAGCCTTCATCGGAGGCGACCCCCTCTTGGGTGATCGAGAGGGCGCTAGCGGTGTTCCCTAGGGTGCATCCGCATGGTAGTTAACACTGATGTGTTGAAGTATGGGGGATAGTGTCACCTGAAGGATGTGCACTGTCGGATGGAGGCTTATGTTGCTATATAAATTGTAAGTAACAATTTTATTTGCGGAATCAAATGTTTTGAGAGTACTCATGGGGATGTTGGGATACAAATATATACACTGTTCGCATGACATTTCAAATATATGAAATGTTGTGCGATACAATATGAATGTATGAGGGTGCCTAGGAAATGGATACTCAAGGATCTTGGTGAAATAGTTTAGATACTAGTTGATAGAGAAGACGGAAGTCGGAAGTAATTAACATACATGTATTGTGATGTGATATATATCGTATTGTAATATATGTAGGTACATACATCGTCAGGTCTTCAAGAATTTTGAGTTCCAGTGGTCGGTGCTCTTCGCCTACCCTGTAAAGGTTCTCACGGAACAACATTATACCTAATCACGATAATAACAAAGCACTGTCACGTCGTGTGTAAAACCCCTTACAATAATGTACACATAATTCATGCATCGTGACATCACGAAATACATAAGATAGTCGAGGGGAAATCCTTAACCAATCGAACGATATTTATGTTCACGAATTGTTCCGAGAAATTTGCAATTTGTTAATCAATCGTGTATATGTGGTATTTTTGGGTTATGCTCGTATTATGAGGGAATAATGAGATTTTGTGTGTTTGTTGAAGATAATTTTGCGGAACCGTTACATCTTTGTGAAAAATTCTTTTAAACATTTTAATGACATATTATTCCAATTTTACATAAGACAAATCTTGCGTATATAGTTTATACACACATATGCATGCACGCACACATATGTATAAAAAATCTATACTAACATATACATATTATGTTAGATAAATTAGGTATTTCATATTATTTATCCTATCGCTATAAATACACTTTTAAGGCAACTGCTCAATCGGTATTAAGTCTGGTCTTGCCATATGTAAAAAATAGATTAGACGTATTTATAATTAGGTAAATTTAGATACGTCAGATATTATGACGTACACAAACGTTCAAATTTTAACACTTCGTTCCATAGACTATACGTTTAGTGTCTTCCTGTCAAGTTAGTCGGGTTGATTGCACGCACGACTGCCGATCGCGGGGTCCTTGGTTAAATCCCTGTGCGGGTACTATTAAATTTTTCTAACTTACATTTTCTTTTAGTGGCTCGGAATCCGATTATGAGCCCGGTGTATGGCAATAGCCATAGCCATAGTGCGACATAACTGCAACTGGTGAAGTGTACTGCACTCCGCTGCCCACTTACATTTAAATTTAGAATGCTTTTAGTTGTTATTCGAGCTCCCCCATGTCCGAGAATACTGCAAACGCAAATAACTACAAAGGTAAAAGTTACCTTTGTAGTTATTCAACGATTTTTGTTTATAGTCTTCCACTCATTTAAAGTTCGGATGTCATTTATATTCACCAGTGATTAATATTTTTGATGTCTCTCAGAATGGATATGACAGAAACAATTTAAACTGTCATTGTAATGTAAATTTACATTGATCGATGCCAATTACCAATTATATTACATCCTCTTACAAAAAACTATACAATGGATAACCAATTAGTTATTGATTCTAATATATGTTTGTATTGTTAATGTCATGGCTACGAAAACTAAGTGTGATCCGATCACGTTTTAACTTATTGACTTCCTGCGACAGTTTTTTATAATTCGATTTTAGAATGTGACATTTGAAAACCTATATTTGTAGATGTGAATATACACAAAGGAATGCTTTTATGGGTTGTAATTCACCAATTTCACGAGTCGAATGCAATTAATGTGACACTCGAATCTACCTATAGTAGGTATGTAGTGACATCGAAGATAAAAGTGCGACAAACATATATTAATCATTGATTATGGTTTACATGCAAAAATATCAAGTAAGTAGACGTACATTGTACGCGTACCTAATGTATGTTGTAATAATTACAGATATATAGTAATTAAGGACCTGCCCTTAATTACTTTATATCTGTAATTATTATAATATTGCTCCCTGCGATGTTGGTCTTTGAGGTGGCTCATGTCCAGCAGTGCATCATACAGCAGATCACCAGTTACATCGACTTCCCACTATGGAATAGGTGGTGAGTGCATTGGCATACACCGGGCATATATTCATATTCCGTGACACGATTGGAAATAGGTGAAGGGTTGATGTATTTACGTGTTGGGCTTGGATTACACTAAGTGATAGATTACAATACAATTGCAGAACTGCAATTGTAATATAATTGCAAATTGCAATATGTCGATAAGTTGCGTTTGCGACAATATGGGTTAGGGGAGAGATTCTATGAGTCTCATAATGTGTTCGGATTATTAATGCATTGTATTTTTGTTAGCTGCAATATTAATACGATAAAAACAAGATTAAAGATTCACTATCAGCTTAGATGTTTCTTCGACGATAGGCGGAAGCTAGAAGCCCAATTAATGACGTTGGTTCGGATAAAATTAAAAGCGGATGTTGGAAAGAAATAAAACCTGAAACACAATTAAAATATGACTATATATTTCCTGAATAACTTGATTTACAGTTTGATATTGTGTTTCAGAACGTCCGTTGATGTAATCTTGCTGTTTATATTTTAAAATCAAACTGCTACGCAGCATAAAGTCAACGTCCTTAGAATTCCTTTTTGTGATTCAACAATGCGAACCGGATTTCATGTTCATGCACGTAAAATACGGCATTGAAATACTGGCAGGTAAAAATAAAGTTATATTTCTGGCAGCTGTGTAATAAAAAGCTTTGATAAAACATAAAAACGATAAAGTTTAATAAATCAGTAAGTGGCCATTAATAAATTACATTACAATTAATAGATAATTAAATTACAGCACAATTAATAAATTACATTTCATGATTTTACAACTCCCCTATGTCATTGTCATAGCTAGTCACACTGGTGAGATTCACTCCCTACTAGTGCATTATATATTTTGCAATTGTACACCTAAAAATTATTAAATTTAATCCATTCCAGAGTTCTATCATTATTTTTATTTCCGTTTAAATTATTTTCTAGACTTAATAATGCTTTTGTTGAGTTTTTATAAAAATAAACTTAAAATATGTTGCATTTTGAAAAATGAGTCACGAAATTCAACACCCGTGGTAGGCTATTTGTCACACAATGTCACACTCCATGGAACACCCCCGTTACGTGTGATTTAATTCATAGATGATCCTTAATTATCGTTATCCTTACATACTAAGGGATTCAAAGATTTTGTAAACCGTTCCGTGCTTACGAAATAATTAAGTGACGATTTTCTTGCTGAAAGATTTATTTTCGACATAAAAAATAATAATTTTAACGTTAATTATAGGAAGTTTTCAATATCCAACCATCCTTATATATTTGGCAGTTTGATCATTTTGGAAGATTACAAAAATGCACAGATAATGGGGTCCTGCGCTTACATTATTGTGCGCTCTTCTTTACAAAATTATGTACGGTAAAAACTTTATTACTTGCTGAAATAGTGCAGAAAAATAACTTGAGAATTTTGCATACCTCAGTGTTAGCTACCTAGATTATATTGTTCAGAAAACCATTATAAATTGTTTTCTAAGTTGCAATTGGCCAGTGAAGATACGGCGTGATGGCGCTCATTGGGGACGCTTATGTCCAGCAGTAGACATAGGCCGATGATGATGATAATTGGCCAATGCGGCAAAATTTTATTATAATCCTTGTTATTCTGACAACAGATCATCCGACAACAGGGAATCCGAGGATAGAACCATAACAAACATTAATGATGACGACTATGGTCAATGTTAGAATTCCGTTAATAGTTCAAATGAAATGATTATTATGATGACGATAAGTAGTAGCAAAGTCTTGTTAACAAATCTGAAAGCTGAAGCTTGAAAATTTTGTTTCAATAAATGAATAATAAACGGTAATAGCTTATTGGTTTAAAACTCAGCCTCTTATTGCCGGGTTCCGGTTTCTATACTGGGCGCATAATTTTTTCCAAAATGTGAGAAAACCTGTATATCATAATGAAAAAAAAGGTCTGTTAGACATATAATATCTACAAACCGGCAATTGGCCATCGTGGCTGATTGTGGCCATAACCCTCTTATTCTGAAAAGAGTCAAGAAAGTACACGTGACTAGTCATGGAACGATAGAAAGGGCCTAGAGGAAAAGAAACTAATTAAATGCTATAATAGCTAATTATGGTTCCACCGTGTTACAACCTCCACATAGGATAATTATTTTATTTTGAACGCAGTTAGATATTTTGTTTATTGTCAATGTAATATAAGTATTTTTATGTAGGTAACTTTTTTCTTGTACGTCAGTCATGTCTTGTGACGATGGAATGTCATCTGACGTTGTCAAGTGTCAACGTTCTAGTTTACAATTTGTGATGTATTTTCTCATTGCATTCTCTTTTTCTATTGGCTTCTCAGACGTAGCTTTTGATTTTAGCCAATAAAGTAATAGTTAAAATTATAATCTATTAATACTCTGTTGTAAGAGAACAACAAGTTTATCGTCGCTGTGAAGTAGAATAGTGTATGTTACTTTAAGAATATTGTAATTTTATTATAATTAAGATAAATGAACTGATTATATTGGTATAGACAAAGCTTAGAGCTAGCGAGGTATTTGTTTTTGATACTCATTAGTTCACAAAAAACATACTCCGACGGAAGGTTTCATATTCTCGCAGTGCCTACATTAGAATATCTTTGGACTTACGACTTATCTAATTCTTCAATGAAAACCAAAATAGTATTAGAAATGGTGTAACTTACAAATTCTGTTATGTATTTCTCAATTGGTAAAACGAATTGTCGCTTCGCTGAAAACTGACTACGTATCACATTTGTTTCAAAGATGACTAGCAGATTTGGGCCACGAGTAAATTTAAATTATGTTGAGACTTAATATAAAACCAGTTTGAATGGTAATATGACACTTTATCCTATATGGATATTCAATTGTTGCATGAAGTCGGTTTTATTCACATAAATACATTAACTACTAATGTCATTATATCTGTTAATATTTGTGATGGATCAGCCCATGGTTACCTGTACAGCCTTAACCAGGAATTACTAAAATATTTAAGTATAATTTGTGCCAAATCATGTGTGCTGCATAATAAGCAGCACTCATGTTGTATGGAGATATCTAAGGAAATATATATATTTACATTGCAGGGGTAAAGATGCGTTTTATCCCATCATCAGTAGCACTGTTGCTGTTAGCGAGCAGTGTCTGTCTGACGCGTGGATACGAAGACTCAACATTGGAGGATGATGACTTTGCGGAGTTTGAGCAGTTTGATGCTGATGATGACGATGGAGCGGTGTCTGGTGAGATTTATTTATGAACACTTCATCACCGTCCTAGTCAAGTGTATTTCAATTGAGATATGAGAGGGGTGTAATGGCTTAAGAAAATTGAATAATGAATGAAATTCACAAGTTCAGGTTTTAAATTCATTATATTTCAATGTGTAAAACAAAGCAAATTATTTGTAAGGACGGAAATATAAACTGGTGTAGTTAAACAATAACTTCTTGTTAAATATTAATGAACATTACTATAGTCTCCAATAACCTTAAGAGGTAGATGTGTTTTCATTTACAAGGCTCCATTTTTACATTATATTTATAATACATTTTTAGTTTCATACATACAAAATTTGTGTTTTCCACATTGGAGCCATAGGAATGTTTGTGTAATTACCTGTAACATGACACAAGTAATGGTGTTTTTTTCTTCCAGATTTCGATGACGATACTCCTCAGAGAGCTAAGGATTATGAGAATGTTAAAGATATAGAGGATGAGATGGTAGTGGAGGTAACTCTTTTTTTAAACTTGATAATGTTTTAGTAACTGTTTTTTTGGTGATCTGTTAAATGGAAATGTATTGGTATGCAGTTTATTAATTTTTGTATAATATTTGCAGGACGAGGATAATGAATTTGAACATTTCCAAGATCCAGAGGAGTTTGAAGGTTTTCAGGATGCCCCTCGTACAGTTGAACAACCAAAGATTGTTATATCACAGGTAGATATATAAAAAAACTATTGCATCTAAACCATAGCAGGTTCATACTAAGGTTCTTTTCTTAATATAATTATTCAAAATCTGTATTTGATTTTCTCACCAGCCTGATGGCCTTGTGAGGTATATATCAGCCTTGTGTGTTTTGTGTCAGTTACAAATATTTGAGAGTATAGTTGATGAGAATCTTTAATGAGTAATTACTGTGATTTTAATTCATGTATGTTATGATGTTCTATAGTCCCTTGAGGGGATCAAGAGTGTTTCTCAATAGTGTAGTACTCTAGCCTACATCCATCACTAATTACATTTATTTTCACTATACACTGTAATTGAATGTGTTCATAATATACTGGAAGACTGAGATTAAAAAAAATATTTTATAATTAAATCACATATGGAACAATAAATGAAGGTTAATTATTGCAATTTTAATAGACAAACTTTCTATTATAGCTCCACTATTACATGTTTTATAGATATGCTGGACACTCTTAATAGATACCCCATAAGATCAGAAGAGATCATAAAATTATTCCACAGAACAACACATAGTCATTTTAATAGCTGTATAATATTTATCCATTTCTATTTCATGGACATCAACATTGATTGTTTCATCAACATTTTATATAAGATTTAGTAACATTCCATTGCTTTTAGGTTCCTATAAGAATAAAACCCCAGTGGGATGCATACTGGCTGGAGGCCATACTCCTGTTCTTGCTGGTGGTGTACGCCTGTAACTACATCATCGGTCGCACCAAGAACACCAACATTGCCATCAAGTTTTTGAAACTCCACAAGCCATTGTTAGATGAAAATTTCACATTAGTCGGTGAGTTTAATTCCCTACATTTAAATATATTGCATTGCAAAAAACATCCAGTATTATATATAGGTGGTTTTGTTTTTGTGTGTGAAATATCAGTGGGTGTTCTTTATTTGTTTTTCATAGGTTTCATAGTTTGTCACTGCTATGATTTTTTTTCCCTGATACGTTCTTATATAATTACCATTACAAGTATAAACATAGTCAAAGTCATATAAATAATATTATTCAATTTTCTTATCCTTTAGCAAATTAAAACGTAACAAATGTCACTGGTTTCTTGCATTGCCTAATAGACGTGATGCATGTTTAATCTTGTAATGTGACAACAACGAGATGTGCACTGAATGCGTCGCAGGGGAGTCCGACTCGGACGCGGTCCGCGGCGACGAGCTGCGCGGCTGGCGGCGCGAGGCGGAGCACTGCTTCACCATGTGGTGCAGCGGCCGCCAGTGCTGCGAGGGCATGCTGCTCACGCTGCGGCTCTTCAAGGTGGATCTCACTCTAATATAAAGTTACATACATACATACATATCATGCCAGGTCCCTTACAGGGTAGGCAGGCAGCTCAGAGTCACAAATAATCTATCTATCCTTACTAACTTGCCCTGCCTCCTCCACATTCATAACTCTTTTAAAGTTATACCATACATATATATATTGATAGTACAAATTATCAATATATATTAGGGGTTTACTTTAGTGATTCCAATAAAATCAGGGACAGCTTAGTCATGTAGAGTTTTCTCTCCTACTTCATGAGTCCTAGCTTCAAATCATGATGTTTTACTGAAATATCACTGTAAATATATTACATATATCAAATATATTACAGTCCTCCATATTGTTTTTTAATGTGTGTAAAGTCTGCACTCACCATCGTTCCAGACTATGACCTTAATTCTTCTTGTATAGGGGAGATGGTTTCAGGGGTTTAGTGTGAAGTTACTAGTCTTTTAATTATTCCTCTTTTGGACCACTTTTCTCCTAGGATAATGAGTATTGATGCAGTAGTGCAAAAAACACAAAAATTAATCTTCTGACGGCATAGTATAAAATACAACAATTATTTTATTATTGTAATATTATATATTTTACTCTATGTTGTTCTCGCGTACACAGCGTCAAGATTTGATCAGCGTGCTCCTGGGCACGGTGCGGGCCAGTCCGGACACGCTGCACTTCCGCATCGAGCTGGGCAAGGACGACTGCGACCCCTTCGTGCTGTGCGTCGCTCAGAAGAAGTTCGCCACGCGCTTGGCCAAGGAGATGCTCGACCTGGTCGGTGTTCATGTAAAATTATATTATTTTTATCAACATGTACAATGAAAGTGTATATCACTTCATTGGATCTGGCTCTAATTAAATATTCAACTCAAGTTGCACTGAAAATAACTTTCGTCCACTGATTAGTGGCATATTCGTTTTGACATCGAGAGCTGTTCAGTGGTTTGTAGAATTCCACTATATTTGAGTTTGTTATGATGTGATATTATTTAAGTTGAAGAACAACTGAGATAATCCACATGATGTTGGAAATATGATGTTATTATTATGTACAATCGGTGGTATAGTGGAGCGTCGGTGTGTGTTCAGAGCGTGTTCTGCCCGGAGCGGCGGCCGGGCGACAAGCACGGGCTGCCGGCGGCGCTGAGCGTCATGTCGGAGTCGCCGGAGGCCACGGGCGCCGTGCTGGACGCGCGCGTGGCGGCCGCGCTCGCGCTCTACCACAAGCACGTCCAGTACATACACATCTCCGACAGATATTCCGGCCCCAAGCCCACCGAGTGAGTACAGTGTTCACAGGAAAATATATAAGACAGTGAACATAATCAAATAATCATCCCATTTGATTGATTACTTTGTTAAATTATTGTGAGTCTTTGTATGGCTAAGAGACTATGAAGAGCCACTCAGTATGAAGCGATACAAATGGATAATGTACAAAGTACATTATTCTCAGTACAACATCAAAGTTCCAAATATCCTCATGATGGACATTATGGTGAGATTACTTATTACAATAGACATCAGTCCCATCAGCGACATTAGTTTACTGGAATATATATAAATATATGATTATCCGACATTACTAGCAGATGATGTCCGTAACCTCACTGGGTCTCCACTGCTTGGGACGCGGCTGCTCTAATGAGCATCCTCATGCACGCGTGTGTGTGTGCGTGCGTGTGAGTGGTGAGCGTGGTGGTGTGCAGGGAGACGGCGAGCACCAAGCCGCCGGACACGGAGCGCGTGGTGCTGGTGAGCCTGGCGCTGGGCGCGCTGGGCGGCGGCGACGAGGTGCGCCCGCTCGTGCAGCTCGTGTTCTACATCCTCGACAAGCTCAAGAGACTGCGGCTCAGCAAGGAGGTACTGGGGACGGCCGTCGTTTTGTCATGGCTGGTTAGAATGACCGATAGATGTTATTGAGTATGACTACGCAAATATATAAATGAGATCAGACTGAACAAAGAGATTTGGCGAGTGTGTTTAATAGATTCATAACAAGAGATTGGTAAATCAATAAAATCGGAGATGTACTCAAAGAAATTAAGATCAATAAATGCTATTAATACACGCCATTAATGACTGTAGAAAAGGCGATAGACCGTGGCTGACGGAAGGTCTTAGATTCTGTTTCCCCCAATGGTAGGGAGGCCTGGCGACGAGATGCGAACAGCGGTTGGTAATGTTTATTTGGTAAGCTGACTGAAATGTCCTGCGTGTAATATCGCTGCGTGCAAGCATGTTCAAAACGTGGCGCTTTGTGCGATGCGCCCTCGCTGCGCGCAGGCGCTGGCCAAGTGCGAGAAGCGGCGGCAGAGAGTGGCGGAGGCGCTGCTGCGCGGCGCGCACGCGGCGCGCGCCGAGCAGGCCGCGCAGCGCCGCGAGGAGAAGCGCAAGCAGGAGAAGGAGCGCATCCTGGCCGTACGTAGCGCCTGCCACCCCCTCCCCACTCTCCATGCCTCGAATTAGTGATGTAACGAATGCCACTTTTTGAACATTCGCCAATGCGAATATGTAAAAATATTCGTTACATCTCTACCTTGAATATCCTTCTTTTTATTTTAATTATTTTACAACTTTTTTACATATTTTTCTGACCCGCTCATCTCGTTATTTCTGCTTTGTCCCCTCCTTCCAGTTTCTCTATAAGGACGAGACGAGGAGACACGAACACAACATAATTTTCAGTACAACATCACAACTAAAATGATCATTTTTGATATATTAATAAAAGTTCATAGAAATTGTAGGAAATCACATTGGCATTGTAGTAAAACATCATTCTTAGGATTCCATAGTAATTTTAGGTATATGTTTATTTGTCTACCGTAATGAAATAGTAAAGTTTAATATTTTCATATTTTTTTTATTATTATGACTAGTATTGTATACCAGAATATTATCATAGTTTCCTGGAGTTGCGACAGATCGGGCCAATGCATATTTTACATTTTCTTATAATTTTAGGAAGACGACCCTGAGAAGCAGCGCCGCTGGGAATTGAAGGAACAAAAGCGCCAACAGAAACGCAAGAATCCCAAAATGAAGCAGCTCAAAGTGAAAGCTCTTTGATTACTGTATAGCAATAGAAGCCCGTGAGGGCTGCGCAGACTGTCCTGTGCCAAAAAGGGACATACTTATGTTACAGTTCATTTTCAATCGAACGATTTAAACTATCAAATATATCGGGTTTCAGTGTTGTTTCAGTTTTCGTATATTTACGAACAGGAGAATACAGTAGTTGGCCACACAAACGTTTCGTTTTAAATATATGTTATCAACAGTATTGATGGATTTGGCGTAAATTGAAATGTTAGTTAAAATGATTTTGTTATTTACGTATTAAGTGTTAAATTATACTCAATCGATCAGAATAAATAATTTCAGTTGAAAATATTACACTGTGTTTATATACCCCGTATAGCGTTATTAAAAAAAAAAAATGAAAATATCAATTTAATTTCAAAGCATTTTTAATTTCAAATTTCTGTTATTAAATAAGAAAAAATAATTAACAAAATATGTTAACAAACATAAGTAACTACTACATCTCTAAGTCACAGAAGCAAAATAATATGATAAAACAGTAAACCACACCTTGTTACTTCAAGTGGTGTGTTGCTAATACAATTTTGCATTGACATGAGATCTATCATATATAACATTAGCTGTGCAAAGTTGAACACACATTAAAAGAACACACGATCAAGAACCACATTGGTTCAATATGTAAATAAATTAAACACATCTTGTATCATAACACCTAAAATTTAATGGAAGCCATCACAAAAAAATGTGCTATGTGACTTAGAACACAATAAAAATTTGATCTCAACATTCACTAGGCTTTATTAGGGCTAATTAATTATTCATAGGTAACCATAAACTTATTCAACTCCCAGAGTCCAACAAACACATCAAATATCAAACAATAATCTATTAGAATACCAAGACAATTAGGTACTCTTTATTTGTACACAAGAAAATGTTGAGCAATCCCTTTAACAATTTGCCTTGTGGTTTTAAATGTTTGCTCCACATACAGCATTTTTTAAACTAAATATTCTTGAGACTGAAAAATGGTGTCCGATTACCAAACCATATGCATACTCTTTCGAAATATAAAGTGTTCTTTCCACACCATTTCTGTAGCTCATACAGTAAATGAGAACTCAAGTTTGAATTAAGAACATGTTAATCTGTATATGCTTAGACAAATGAGGCAATTTTGGATCAAAGGAGCTCTTTAAGTATGTCCACTGTAGAAATTGTTGGGTATAAACTCCTCTTTCAAAACAATAAAAGTAGTAAATGAACTCAACTTAGTAGGTATATTTATCAAATTATTTCATAGACTTGATATCAAAACTGCCGCAGAATATCTAGAATGAGCTTGTGAAATGTATTGAACGGTTTGTATTCATTTTTATTTACCATCATCATCAGAGTATAGATGCTTTTTTTCTATATTTATCAATTATTTTAGGGATTTCACAAGATACACACACACATTATTGGCTGTCTAAAATGATTCTACACATGGTGTTCAGATTTACCCAAGGACACCTCATGTCACATGTTAATGAATTCAATTTATGGCTTTAAAGAATGAGGTTAACAACAAGTTTGGCACCCAAAACAAAAATGCTGTAAGGATGAGTTTTCATGAATAATTCAAACTAACCATTTAATTTCACATTGAAGATACACATGTAAAATTACATTGTGGTACTAGGAACATTAAATTTTACTATTAACATTCACTACAAGTAACATCCATATTATCAATAATACAAGTACACTGAAAATACACCCACTGTCCAATAAAACCATCAAAACTTCAGTTGCCATTTGACTATTCCAATATAAATCATTATTGATCGCATCACAGTTTACTTACTATGCCACTCTCATGAACATTTAGAATATTTGTAATACAAATACACCAAACAATATGACAGATTGCAACTAATGAATCATTGAATGGTTTGGGGTGACAGTAAAAGCCTCCAAGGTAACCTTATGGGGACTTCATGTGTGAGCTGGTGCTCAAAGATTCTGTGTGTCATTCATCCACTTGTAATTTCTGTATCCTAGTTGAGACACAGTCCATTTCAGGAGAGATTTCTGCCTTAGACAGCGGTTCAACAGATAAATTGAGGTTTTCGAGGGACTGGCAGCGTTTCGTTGGGCTCTTGACGGAATCGAACATGTCTCGCACGCAGCCGCTAGTCGAAGGCTCTAGCAAGTTGTATTTGATCTCACTGCCGTCGTTCACGTCACTACCAATCGCATCAGAATTTTCACTCTTAGTTCTGTGTCTCACAGGCAAAACATACGGACAGAGCCTGTTTTTATTTATACTCCGCTTCATACAA
>DWEI01003366.1:0-12914 GCA_018245875.1 Mysoria ambigua | reverse complement strand
TCGAGCATCGTGGCACGCTCTGGGGGAGGCCTATGTTCAGCAGTGGACAGCTATAGGCTGATGATGATGATGATGAACTTGGGATTTCCCTTGTTCATGTAAAAGTTGAATTTTCATGTAAAAGTTGAATTTTGTATCAAAATTAATGCCACTCAACACGAAAAAATCCAAGAAGTGCGCTAGATCACGCTATGTGTACACAATAACGCGAAATAGTGAACTGAAATAAATGTTGAAAATTACAAAAGGGATACCATGCTTTGCAACAGATGTTTTATTGGCCCTAACTAGGCACGCTATTGTTTTAAATCCCTTTTATATATGACCTAATTCATATTTAAATAAAAGTTCTTGTTAACTATTGCAATTGTTGCGTACCTGCAAAACATATGGAGTGCTCCAAAATTTTGGCCAAGGCTGTATGTCAACAGTTGGTGTGAATAACTGTACAGTTGTGATATTGAAAGTATAGGTCGCCTCAACGCTCGTGGAGCTTTGTAAGACTATGCCATTATAAGAATATGAATATGTAGTCATTGAATTGAATTTTATTTGAATAATTCATTGTTGTTACCGCGATTATTTCATCATTAACAGCCCGCAAAACATTGTTGCCTGCATCATTGAAAATAATATCTTACATTTTTATGTATCTTTAAGAGTTGTAACATACAATGAATAATATTGTTGAATAATTTAAAAAGGCGGCTCGAAGTAGATTATATGATATTGAGCAATTTCTCCTCCACGGTAGGGTACATTTAGTTCATTTTTTTCTTAATGACCTTCAAAAAGGTCTGTAGTAGCCTGTTAGAGGTAAACCGTTTTGATAATTCATGAATGTACACTGATTATTCTCTTCTAGGTATTTCAAAAGTGTTCCAGGGCAAGAGTGTTGAGAACTTCGAAGGCTTTAAAAGCGGGAACTCCTCGGATGGACAGGATGTGAGTGTAGTATATATTTACGTTTACAGATTTTGAAATAACTATTTGCGAATTGGATGTTTGGGAAAATATTGTACTAATGAGAAACTAGAATGACATTCCATTATTGTCACGTGTTTCTCTCGCAGGACGGCGACGAGAGCGTGCCACTGCGCCTGCTGGAGGAGGTGCTCGGCATCAAGGGGCTGTGGCTGAGGCGCAGGCTGTTGGCGCCGCTCAGGACGCTGATTGCGGATCGAGTTAATAAGTGGGTTTGTTTAATATTTATCTGCTCTATTAATTCTATTTTGGAATCGACTTTTTTAACCTGTATGTCAGAAGTGTTGCCAGTCTAAGGGCAGTTTGATTTCAAAAACCGATTTTGGTTAATCTATTTATAAGTATGAAATTCATGTTGATTTATTATTAACGAGTGTTAAGTGAAATAATTTATGGTCTTAACGATAATTATCAAATTTAGTACCACTTCTCAACGTAATTCTTCTTCAAGCAGTACCCTTGTACTTGGCTATTTACCCTTGTTATTTCTTTGTCTTATTAGATAATTAAATAAACGATGTTCAATGTTCGAGTAGTAGCAGTGCATCATGCATTTCTGGAATAATTGTTTATGTGAAAAAAGTTTATCTTGCGCACTGTAATCATAGTTCACTGTAATTCAAGTTCATTCTAATCATAGTAAATTGTAGTTGTGTAGTTAAGAATTTTATAGGTACCCATAAGTCTGATGCTGAATATAAGGACCTGAAAAGGATTTATAAGAAAATGGCTGAAACCGAATTGTATGTAATTTGTTTTTTTTTTCAGAAAAGTGTTAGAACTAGTGTCGTCGTTGACATCTCCACGAAACGTAGTACAGTATTTAAAGACTTTCAAGTTAGTGTTTTTTATTACATTCTTGTTTTTTTATAATTTTTTAATGAACATTTTAAAATAATGCTATGATCGATGTGTATTGCGTAGACAATGGTTGACCAGTCGCAACAGCCCGAGCCACGCCAGCAGGGACGCGGCCACGCGCGCGCGCACGCGCGTGGCCGCCAAGGTGGCTCTGCTGTCGGCTGCGTCAGGTGGGGCTCGCCATGTGGCGCACGGGGCTTAGCTTATCTGTCACAGTAAAAAACGAAGATTTTGATTCGTGTCACATGTCCATTGATGAAATTAAAAATGGTCGATAGTAGTTTGATGTGTGTGTGTGTGTGTGTGGCAGATGACTTGCGGCATATCGTGGGCTCGGACGCGGCCCGGCGAGGCCTGCTGACGGTGTTCGATATGTTCCAGACACAAGAAATCAACAGGCGCCTGATATTCGTGCTGCTCGAGGGTAGGTGAAACAAACAAAAATGGTGTAATATTAATGTATTACTAAATATGATTTTAAATCTTGTTGCCGGAAATTAGACGATGAATTAAAAAAAAAAAATGAAGTATGATCGGTAACCATAATTGCTGTTGCTGTTAAACATGTTCTTAAAAATAAATTGTTTAGAAAATAGCTCCTTTTTCGCTCCAAAACGTTATTTTTTTATTAAGTAGAAAATAGGGAGAAGACTACGACAACGCTTGGATGGTTTTCCGTTATTACGTGTCAAATTTGGGTAGATTCAGATGTAATAAAGTTGACTGAGACGCCTCGTGACGTCACTCGCCAGCACGCCAGCCGCCGCCCGCCGCTGCGTGCGTTCGTCCGATGTGTCATTTGTATGAATGCAATGCGCTCGTCCCCAGCGACGCTGTGCAACCTGTTCCCGGACAATAACATGCAGGAGTTATTCAAGAAGCTGTACTCGAATTCGCCAAGAGTGGTCGCCCCTAAGAAGTCCGTAAATCTATGATACGATTGTACTTGTATAGTTGGTAGTTAATTGTTTTTTTTTTCATTATCTATACAGAGGTGATTTGAAGTTGCATTTACCACGTAGATGGCAACTTTAAAATGTAATTGTGCTATTAATTAATATATGTGTGTCAAAGTTATAAATTATTCTTGAATATACAACAATTGTACATTGGTTATTAATGATTCTCGAATGTGTATAATTAATCATATGGAGTTTTATTAGAAAAAATATATAGTTCAATTGGTTAATGAAAACTAGCTAAAATATACACGTTTTTTTTTCTTTTATTCTGAAATTGAAGATTTCTTTCGGTTGTATGGAGAGAAATTTCAAATTTAGTGCTTCGATAGATTTGTATGGTTTTTTGTATTTATATAAAATAGTGATAAGCAAATGAAAACATTCGCTTACGCTTAGTGCATGCAGCATAGCAGCCCCGTCGGACGTCTATGGCTGTGGCTCAGTGGCTGGGTGATGGCAGCCGACGAAGACTTCGATGTGCCCTCCTAAGTTTTTTATTATTATTATTATGTTTTTCGCTGCAATGACGACTATTTTTTTTTCAATAAAAAGAGAAAAAAACATTGCACTCATTTCTTGTATAAATAATTTATATCAATGTGTGTTAAAAACGCAAAATGTGCTACGTATACAATGTATTAGAAATGTATGTATGAAGTGGAAGACAGATAGAAAAATTGTATTAATAAATATTTAGGTAATTATTTACTTTGTTTACTTATAGCGATTATTCGATTTGTTTTTGTATAAATGTGTTCAATTACGCGAATAACGCCGACTCGTGATTTTATGTTTAAATTATTCCCTGAAAAGTCGGTTAATTTCAGTATAGCCGTTTCTGAGTTGAAATCAAATTCAAATTCTTTTATTCATTATAAGATATATACATGCGTTCAATGAAGGTCACGTGGTGTCGTACATAATCATGAGTTAATCTTTAAAATCGAAGTTTCAGATCAATTATTTTATTTATTGGTACAGATATGAATTGTGATATTTTTTTATTCTGTTTTTGCATCCAGTTAGTATTTACTCAACTGCAGTGTTGCCACTAGTTATGTGTGTGTATTGTCTTGTCGGGTTGCCATAGTATATGATGTAATTTATAACCACAATCGGTATATTTAGTACAAATTGTTACAATAAATTTGTTGAATTAATTCAATTTTTATTGGATGTTTTCTTGTCGCTGTGGTAAAATATTTATAGTCGTTATAAGAGAGAAGCTTTTGTTCAATCCAATTGGGATGTTAATTGAGGGGTATCAATCAATTCTTGCACAGGGATACGCGAATAAAATGTAATAAAAGGTCGTTTATTTGAAAATGAAATAGTAGATTCTGATTTAAAAACATATTCAAATATACTTATATTTAAACGACGTGGAGACATTTGTTTTATCGTTATGTCACAGTCGAAAAACTAGTGCCCATATTACCACATATTGGACTCTAACCCACAGTCGTCGTACCGATACTGGCACCAATATATGTATAGAATTTATCAGAGACAGTAAATACATGCGCGTTATTAACTATCGGTTGATGTAGTCACCTCGAGGGTTACACGTGTTTTTGTGACATTGCATAATGTCACAATTGATATTGCGTGTTCCAGCGCGTGTCAACCGACTGCTACATATGAACACGGTCAAAATGAAATTGTAACTATGACGTCATAGGTAGGTATGTTATCGTCTAGTGTCCAGATGGTGGTACAAAAAAGGTCTATAAATATATGTAAAAAATAGCGTTTTTTATTATGTTGTATGGTTTAATCTCGTTGTTGCCTTAAATGTATACATATCAAAGTTGTATGTTTTTTACACGTAATATTGAAGCGTATATGTAGATATTATTTCCCACGGTGTAGCGATCTTTTAGTGTTAACAAGTTATTTATTTAGCTTAGATAAACATTCCAAGGAAGAGATTTGTGAAGCAATAAACTTGTACCTAACATTATTTATCGGTTTAATAAAGTTATTTTTCAATTATACCTTGCCTTTCATTTTACTGGCCTCTTAAGATCACAATGTCTTGTGATTATTTTTAGTAGCACCACTTTTTATTTCTGTATGCATTCTACCTAATGGGTAATGACGTCACAAATTATATTATTTAAAAATATTTCTTCAATAATTTACCTGTACCACCGGTACCAGTGTTACCGGAACTATTAGTTGTTGAAAGATATTATACATAGTTTTATGTAGGTTCTAGTTAATAGGTTGTATAATAGCTTAATACAATTTTATTTCAACTATATTTTTTCTGATCCAGTTAAATGAATATTGCCTTGTTATTTCTGCGGACAGTTTTTACAAAATCTGTAAAAAATTCATTGCTTCGTTTTGAAATAGGTTATCCCCTTATTGAATGGTGAGACATAATGGGATTGGTGAAATGTGGGAGGATACTACAATCCGCCTACTATGGGTATTTAAGATGTAAGGTTACGTTACCCTAATTTTTTTGATTGCTAGAATAACTATGACTGTAACATTTTATTTAACTCAAAGTTTAATAACACATTTTCAAATTATTAGTTAACTTTTACGAAGGGAAGTAAATTTTTCACTGCGACTCGTTATTTCGATTGATCAACATATAGCGTTCGTTTCGATAAATGGGGTATTCTTACAGACGACGTACAGGACCTGCGACTTTTTTTTCAGATCGCGCACATTCGCTAAAGCTTTTCCATTTTCTCAATTGGGAGCTTTAACGTTTATTGGCCTTTTAACTAAATTATAGTTGGCTTTTGAAAAATCCGTTGCAATAGCTACAAACTATTTCGTAGCTATCTCTGGTGTGCTTACCTCGTTTAATTTTAAACTGATGATTGGGGTCCAATTTCATGTTCCAAATTCAACTTTGCGATACCACTAGCCCTAGTTATTAATATCTCCGTGGATCATGTTTCAATGGAATAACGTAAATAATTAGACCTTAGTTACACTTTGAACTCGACATTAAGGCAATCCGATCAGACCCAATAAAAATGTTTGTGACCAATTTAAATGGTAATAGGTCGAACACAGACAAACTAATTCGCTTTAAAACTAACTTTATAACATTTATTTTCATCCTACTGCTGAGCTTGCTTGGAAACCACCAGTAATTTGCTGATTCGCTGACGGCGCCGCGTCAGCCGCGGATGCGGCTGCCATTGTCACGTCAGATGCAACTTGATAAATTGCGATCAAAGTACA
The DNA here is from genome assembly GCA_018245875.1 of Mysoria ambigua. Taxonomy (NCBI): domain Eukaryota; kingdom Metazoa; phylum Arthropoda; class Insecta; order Lepidoptera; family Hesperiidae; genus Mysoria; species Mysoria ambigua. Next base: position 6,894 of record DWEI01003366.1, on the reverse strand, counting down.
ATAGGTAAAAGAAAATGATAGCTTTTTACCTTTTCAACAAGAGGAACAGACGAGCGCTTTGGTGTCAAGCCTGTCGCATTGTTCGTTTTGTCATTTGGTCCTTTGACGTTAGGAACTATTATTAGAATTACAACAACATAGTGGCTAGTTGTCTGAAATAAATCCCTGATTAGTGATAAGACTGTCAAATTATTATACATATATTTGTTATATGGTACTTGTTTGTTTGCTACATGGTGTATAATAAAGTGTCGTTGTATTATATTTTATGCAGTATTTGATACATGAATGAAAAAAAGTCGACGCATTATGCCTCACAATATCTGTTTTAATATTAATTCTAAAATGAAATTTTAACTTTTCTTGACATATAGATCATACTGAATATTTTCTAACATTTTCTCATCCTTTAAGCCTAGACATTGCTATGCCATTTATTTATTTTATTTATTAAGTGGCACCAACAAAGCTAACACTACTTTTATAAAATACGTGTAGACAGTATAGTAAGATAAGATTAAGAAAAATGAATACAAATTAAAAAAAATATTTCAACTTTATATCTAATACTTCAAGAGATGGCGTAGGTGGGTTGTCTTTGACTTACTCAGTGAGAAATCCGTAGTAAAAAAATCTTACCTCAAACGGTGAACAATTTCACGGGCAGTGGTTCTATTTAATTGGAGGATTATCTTTTTTTTTTGGCATCGGTTCCTGGGAACGCCACCGTCGTCACGCGTCGCCGTGACAGCGAACAAATGATGCATCTGGAATCGGTAACATTAGGCTGGGTTTCTGCATTCCTAAACACTCGAACCTGAGGAGTCACTATTGACATGTCAACTGTCCCCGGGAAGGTTGAGTGATAGAGGGTGGCACCGTCGTACTGAGATCCCCTTTCACGTACACCCCTGGCTTCGGGCGGACACTTATGCAGAAAGGGGATGGACGGAATGGGGTAGTTATTTGGTGACAGACGTATTATGCGTTATTGAATTCGGTGTATGTACCTATTACTCGGTACCTACTATTCGGTGTAGGTACCTATTACTTATTAAGTTTTGTGACCAAAATGCTTGTTAAAATAAAACTTATAAAATTTATATTTGCGATACCACTAGTAAATAGATAGATAAGTAGGACAAAGTCAGTCTAATAGCTTAACTGTTGAACTTTATATGGATTTGTATAGAGATCGTTTGAATTTGGCGAAAGTGTATTAGATATGTATTACAAAATGGCAAAGACATTTTTAGTAAAAAAATTTATCGGTACACTCGGTGACCGCGATACTACTTTATAATTTTTAACCATTTAAACCTTTTTCTACGTGAACTGGGACTGGGACCTTCTCAGATGTTTAATAACTTACGAAATTTTGACTTTTCATACTACTAAAAATTTATAACTCGAAATTATAGCTATATAAATAGTATTCGTCCCGGGATTTGAACCTAGGATTTCTCGATTGGTCATAGCGTTTAGTCGACTGCTGGTCATAGTTCTCCTCTGATGAAAGGGGGGGCGGGCTAGTTCCATAACCCCACGCTGTCCATGCGGGTTGGAATTTTGGGTTTCGCATAGCACAGCCTCTCCCATATCTGACGGTGCTATCCATAGGCGGCCACGACATTTAACTGTGTTTAGGCCATCGCGTCATCACATAACAGACGAAACGTGTTATTGAAAGATGTGTTATCCATTGCAATTCCATATAACACGTAAGTCACGCATCCCGCACGTGGCTTACCACCTTTATTCTTTAAACTGTCGTAACGCCTGTTAAAATTTTACCGCGTCTGCGAAGTAATGTCACCTTAAAAATAGATATCAGTAAAATTGTTCTCTTCGTTTTTATTTCTCGAAGAAGCCCCTGTCTAGTAGTGGAGTGAATAAAAGGTTTGCGTTAGTTACACAAAAGGAAAGATCGTCGTCTTTAAAGTTATAAGATCCTTATCCAGAAACGTGATAAAATATTTATAAAAACATACGGAAGTTGTTCTGTTTATTTTGTTACATTCGTTAATGATTTACATTTTCATTAATATTATACATGCCGTAATTAGGGGTATATAGTCAAACTGATCCTAGTTTGTTACTGAAATCTATGTGTATAGTACCTATATATTTACTCAATTAACTATTGGGTATGTCAAATTGAGTTATGATATCTATGAAATATATCTAGCAGTTATTTATAACAAAAACTATATAGAATCACAATATCTATGTGGATTGCATGTCCTTTATAATCGAATTGAACCGTGCCGTTGAATAATTTGTAAAACAAAAGCGCCCTACACCGTTTTAAAAGGCAGAATTGTTTCCGCTATTACGCTGGCCGTTGCAGAGTCCCCGCGCCAATAAATGTAGGTGGGCATTTAGCAGACTATTTACTGCGCGACACTCCGTTCCCGACTCCACTAATGCTCTTAATTATTTTTGCCAGTGTAAGCTGTTTTTCTGACGGGGAAATGCAATTGCAACATTTTGCATTTCACCCCACCCCATCCCATCCCCTGCCACGCCGCGTCGCTCTCATTACGTACTCCGCTGCCGTCCGCCACGGCTGAGATCTCAGAATAATTAGACTTTAAATCAAGAGTAGCAAAGCGGTCAACCGCTCGAATGTGGTATGAATAGTCAATCGTCATTAAATCGTTCAGCTTTGGTAGTCTAATGCGATCGGGCGATGGACTCACTAGAAGAATATAATAGGGCGCCTCATAACGTCCTTTTTTAGCCCCGCTCGCCCGGTTTGAAGTGATTTACAATGCCTACGCAACCTTGATACCAGTTGTACGATCATACTGAGAAAATAAAGGGAAGAAGTAGATACAACCTTTTTGTATATAGCTGTTCTATAGTATCTTAAAAATACCTAAAATCCATTGTTTTACTTATATTCATGAGAATGAACATTACAAATTTCATTTTGCATCGTGAAATTTTCGTTATGAAATTTTTGTAAAACTTAATTCGATTAAAAAGCTTTATGACGCTCGTATGTACAGTGCTTAGCGCTTAGTACGACAACAGTGAAAATTATATTATTATGGCCGGCGATGTTTGTTTCAAAAAGTAGTGCAAGATTTAAACGGCAAGTCGCAATTTGTAGGTACGTAATTATGCCGCGGCCGGTCGGCGCAACATGCCAAATCGCTTACTCGCGGCCCTCAACTCTCTGCCATTGTTGTAGACCTGTGTAAGCATACTTATACTTTTATTGTTTTTCTGCTCGCACAATTCGTACCTTTTCACTGACCTTTTTGAATGCCAAACAGGCGTAAGGTTATGTCTATACATACAACAGAAAAACATAAGTACCTATTTTATATTGATGTTTGCACGAATCTTTGTTTGTTAATATATGTAATAATTTGATGAGATGTCATTTAACATTAAAATATCTAAAGAGAAATATTGGCTAATGGGGGAGTTAGATGTCTTCGTAACCAGCGTGCATGTATAAAAAGAATTATGAATGTGAGGAGGCGTCTGTAAAGATGAGAAAAGATGAAGATATCTTTGGCACTCGGCGCTTTTTGGCTACCCCGTAAAGGTTCTAGCGTGAAAATATATATGTATCAAAAGCATTTTAGTATTTTCGACTTCCAGCTTTAACGCACCAAGACCTATCTGGAGTTCTGCGTTGCTTCACTTCTTGTCATCTTAGCGCAATTTCGGGTAATTTGTCTGTTGGTGATATTATATTTAATAACTTAAGTTAATCTACTCCTTTAGAGTAATAACACTATATCGTAACTTGAAGCGATACATACTTACTTTATTTAAATATCTTTCAATTTTATTTCTTACTAATTATAAATGACTGTGAATAAGATTTTTCTGAGTAATATGTGGCTCTAGTCGAAATATTTACAAAAACGTTTATAAAGATATTAAACTAGATGACGTAGCGATGGCGTGTATATTGAGGATTTTGGATTATTAACTCATTATTCATTAAAGTCACGTGAATAGGTTGATATAATATTCATAAAATTAATAATAGAAAATATGTAATATAAATTCATTTGTTTCAACAATAAATTTGCACGTTGCCTAATTAAACAAATTGAGAAGCAAATTTTACCGTTTTCAAAACAAATTAAACTTAATTATTTTAAAACACAGTTTTCAAAACAAAATACCATCCAATGGTACTGTAAAGCATCCTATCATGATCTATATCTATGAAATATTTAGTTATTTAGTTTCAAAAGTTTCCATTTCACATCGAATGTCCGGATATGTGCACGTCAATTCATTTGAATGGAGACGAAAAAGAGATTCGCTATCTCCAAACACTAGGTATACGGATGTATTACGGTTCATATTCAGTGAAAAGCGATATAAATAAAATATTCAAGCGCATTCACTATTCGTATATGTATCGTAAAACGGAACGCATGGCACATTTGGCCAATGTATGCATGCAAGTGCGGTAAAACGCGGCTATTTTTCAATTATATTGCATAGCCACAAATGCCCTGTTTATTGAAAATGCTAAAGCGCGTTTTGTAAAGTGCTACAAATTGCAAATTTTAAATGATATCATATAACGTTTATCTACCCAACATATGATTAGAGCAGCTGCGCAGAGGCGGGAGGACAAATTTAAATTTAAATTTTTCAAAGACCATTTAAATAAAGTCCATTTTAATAATTTATCTGTTCTTCAATCGAGAATCACAGACATTTCCCAAATACGGAGGCTACATGCTAGCATTTGATTTAACTCTTGCCATGTGATGGCGCACCTAATGTGATTCTAATTAGAAATGTGTGACGTCATTTGCACGCAGATGGGGCATTGTGTACTAAGTAATGATAGTTATATTTGAAGCTTAAAATTATGTAAAGCTAATAAGTAATGTTGGTTTCTTATTGACTTCACAGCGTATTCAAACATGCTTGGATGCCCTTTGGTAATGGATAACGGGTGTAACGTAATATCACTATGAGGCTTTCCTGCCTTGTTCATTTAGTGTATGCAAACTTGATTGTTCATCGAACCACCTTGGGTTTGATGATTGAGTCCGGAAATGTATTATAGATTTTTTGTAATTTAAAAGTAGCCGGTAGCAGGATGGAGTCTGGTTTTGTACACGGGATACGGGTCCAGCTTTAGTCCCTGTCACATTGGATGTACATACAACATAACAGATGAAACGTGGGACGGTGCTACACTTCTCTGGCGAAATAACATGCAGGCAAGAAATCATATAATATTTCTATGACATTGTGAAACCCGAGCAATGAGAGAACTGTGTTGATGCAATGTAATAAGAATATCAAGTTTTGGACTAATACGTCAAACTGATTTGTTTATTTACTGTTGGTCTAGCTGATATCTACATATCTGGTGCAGGTTGCGTTAGATTTCTCGTATTAGCACTTAGTGCGGTTGTAGGAGGCGGATCTAGATGTCTGTAGGTATCAGATAGGGTTGGCCCTTTGTGACTCTGAGTCTAAAATTAAAAATCGTAAAGTTTAAGCAGTGACAATAACGTTCAAGGGAATAAACATTTATTTATTCATATAGGTTCGTTTTTACAATGATCGTCATCGTTATCATCAGCCTACTGCACTCGACTACTAAACATAGATCTTCCCTGTGGGCTTATGCCCTTAATACCCACACTGGGCATATCACAGAGTACAGCTATTGCACTGCCTACGCGGCTGACCGTAGGTGGCCAGGATTTAGCTGTGCCTGGGTTTAATCGCCTCTTCTAGCAGCCCGTACCCCGGCAAGAGGTATTAGTTTTGTGATAAAATTAAAACATCATTGAAAAAATATTCATTCTAAGGCTTTTTTACGGCAATGTAAGGTAAGGTTTTTATTTAGTACTAGTAATTAAGTAAACTTTGTATGTGTGATTCTTCGTTTTCACTAGCCCTACCCAGGTCTTGCTGTCTGAACAGATATGTATTTGTGTCTGACAATAGAATGTATCACTTGCAATTAAAATGAAGTATTCAATATGGTTCTCTTAACGTAATTACGTTTAGTATATATTTACGCTTTGCATAGATTTTCATTAGAATAACTGTGTTTGATCAGTAAAATGTATAATAATACGTACAGCCCTGCATGTAATGGGCTGTTGAGTCCACCCTAAATTCATACGACGATCCTCGGTCGCAACGGCTGCCGTGGGCTATAACCCGAGAGCTCCTGGTTAATTATAATGAAGCTGTAGAAAGCAATTTGTAAACTTGATGTGAACGTCCGCTTACAGCTTGCGTGGCGACTTTGCTAATGAGATAGATTTCTGGAATTTTTATATCAATAGTAGTCGTCAGGTTATATAAATTACGTGATACCTTTTGCTTGTAATAAAAATATCAAGGGCTTCGTTGGTTGTGTCAGTCGCAAGCGCGAGTGCCAATCAAAATGTCCTGGATTAAAATCCCGGGTCGGTCACTACTGGATTTTTCTAATTTGAATTTCCCACTTGTGGCTCGGAGACGGCCTATGTGCCTGATGTATGTTAATAGGTTCACCAATACAGCAATAGGCAATTCGACAAACATGGGAGTTTTAAAATCCTATTACATTCCAATGACTGATTCACTACTCGCATGTTATAATTACTTTGCATTGAAATACTAATTATATATAAATGGATGATGATTAACGAAAAATATTGTGCGTTAGGGTAATAAATAATAAATTATATAAATATTATTTTCGGAACTACAATTATAAACTGCAATTATAAAATATAAACTATAAGGACTTTGACTTTGACTGCCTCGTTGGTCGTGTTGATTGCAGGTGCGACTGCCGATCGGGAGGTCTCGGTTTCCATTCCCGGGTCGAACACTACAAAAAATGTCTAATTTAGATTTTCTAGTAGTGGTTCGGAGTCTGGATATGTGCCC
>DWEI01003365.1:0-12915 GCA_018245875.1 Mysoria ambigua | reverse complement strand
ACCGTGTACCGATAGATATACATGCGGTATTGTCCGCACGCCGGACACCAAGCCGTGCTCGTCTACGCGTCGGGATTGTTGGCATCGATAACGGCTCTCTTAGTTTATTGTAATGAGTAGGAGAACATGTGAATCGTTTATATATATATTACAGGTGGCCAAGTGTATATTATTATGAATTAAACTATAGTATGTTACTACTCTATGATCACGACAGCAATGTGTATACATACCTAATACAATTAGTGATATGAACAAGTACCTTAGGTAGCAAAAACAGGAGTAATAACCAAAATAAAAGCATAGCTAACCGTACAAAACATACGTACAACACACACTATTGAAACGGGGCAGGGATAATCCTCTCGGCAATATAGAGACGAGGTCGTATTGCTGAGGGGAAAAAGTAACATTAAAATCTATTACACGGAAACAAATAGGTTAGGAAAAAGGTTCACAATTTGCAGCGGCCAGAAGGACAAAAAATAATATAGACAAAATATATTTACGTACACACACGCCCGACGATAGGATAAAATAACGTAGTACAGATAGCACACGATAGACACAAAACTGCTCTGTAATAAAGTTCAGTATTCACGGGCAATCAACTGCACCTCCGTTCCATACTTGTGTTTATATACAGTTGTCTACTTCAGTAACGTTGAATAGCATTTAATTCAACCATCGTCTCGAGACAGGCGAAGAGAAGTAAGTGATGCTGCCGGACTTCAATCAAAATGCCTGAACACGACTGATCTGACAAGAGCAATCAAATAAAAAAAATATCTAATGTTAACATAATTCTCTTTAATAATCAATTCCTTCTTTTAACAATGATGCATAGAAAAATATGTATAATCGAAAGAAACAAATACTCCTCACAGACAGTTCTCCATCGCATTTCACCTCTTTAGAGAGCCCGTCATGAAGAAACCAGGATGATGGTCCGTCGGACGAGGTGGATAAGGAACTGTGTAACAAAGGGACGGACAAGGGTGACACAAACGAAATCTACGATGCGGAAACGAACCGTCTTAGACGTCCTGAAATAGACACATGGATTCTCTGGTTTTTTTTTTCAAGACATACTTAGAGGAGAGTACATATGGAGAGATGACGACCCATCCGAAGTATTACCGTATGAAATGTTATGCAACCGGCGAGACACATTACTCTCAATATCGGTCAATAATTAATTTTACAGATACCTTTGTCCAATTCTGACTGTTCGAGGCGAGATGGGATTAATCTAAACGTATGAATAAATGAACAGTATTAATGAATAAATCAATAAATGTCTCTGATATGCAATAATTATCCATAAATAAAAGTTTTTATATCCTTCTCATTGCTCGATAAGTAATTTCTTGCAATTTACGATACACCTCGCCATTGAAATTGATCAATCGTCGATGCATAAATTTTACAATGCCCTAGGACCATCTCCGGATTAAGGTATTTATAGATACAAACTAAAACTAAAATCACATTGAATTTTTACCTAAATATTCAAACTGTTTCTCAAGACTACACCATAGTCTTCATTTCGTGAAGCAATGGGATATCTCGATATCGTAGAGTCATAACGCCCATGTCGATACAAGCGTCGGTCGTGACTCGGAAGTCGTTCGCCGCGTCTGCAGCGCAGCTGATATCATACAATGGGCCATTGAAGGCCAGTGAGGATGCTGTGCAATCTTCGATAGTGGTAAATGTTATTGCTGAACTCAATCGAAGGTATTAATAGCACAAAACTAGGCGAAGGCAACCGAGTCTGGAGGACGTTTGATGTATCGATACAGCTAAAACTTAGTTAAATTGCAAAAATGACAAAACTAAGGTTCAAGAGCATAAATGAATAAAATTACAAGAAAGTTACGAACCAAATTAGTATTTTACTATGTAATTTTAAGTTTGATAAAAATTTATTAGATAAATAATTACGTTAGATTTACAAGAAAATCTAAAACTATGAAATTAATTATCTAAAGATTGAAAGTTTTTTTTTATTAAAAGAGTTTAAACAAAAGCACGTTGATATGAAATTGATGTGAAATATCATGTTGACCGCGTAGAAAAAAGTCAAATATTTCCATTATTATCGTGGCTACGTGAACTAAGAGACGCCAGGACAGCTATTGATATTGTTCTTAAATAAGTATCCATCTCTACGAATTATCATTAATATTCATATACTTACACAGAATGCAAAGTAGAGTAACATTAACAGAGACATGCTACAATAAGGAAATGTGTTGACTTGGGACGTTGAGAGTAATGAAAGCGCTACCTCAAACGCTGCTCGTTAAGAGATCGTGAAGAATAGAAAAAGTAGCAAACGATAATACGAATATGAATGATACATTAACAAAATATGGAAATAAAGTCCATATAATAACACTGTACTTAGATTTATATTATAAGAAGAAATAATTATGAGAAGATTAGTCATAGAAGACTCCACAATTTAGTACCCTGACACAATTATTTCACACAGCAACACAGATACCTGACGATGTCTTTTGATCGCACGCACACAAACCCACACACACATGAGTGTGTATTCAAGATTATAACACATCCAGCGGGCGGCGGCCGACTTGACGAGCCGAGAATGTTCAATATGAGTAAAGTTGGGCGGCTCCAAAAGCAATGACCTGAGGACTACTCCACTTTGATGCTTCCTTTATTATGCAAATTGTACTCAAGTAATGGGATAAAAGCGTCAGTGGGACGGCGAATGGGAGCGCAGTGTCTGCGCATTTCTTCTGAAACAATGCCCACAAAAACAAATGGGATTAAATTGTATATTAAGCCCGGTTTCCATTTATACATTTTAAGGTTTATTCGTAGTACTGACATAATTCGAGCTTTCAATATTTTCATTCATGTAAACTTTCGTGTAATCCGTACGGGCTGCACGCTAGGGTTGGATTATTGCAAATTATTATGTAAAAACGTGGCCACGAAATTGTCACATTTTACTCAACGAGAAATATACTCGCAACTCGCTACTAGAGTTGGCTTTTAACCAGGAAATTAACCAGCAAACGACATTCTAGGGTTCATCAAGCCGCCGTCTCGGCGCAGCTGACGACAGATAGCGCGGCGGACGTCCGGCGCGGATAAGCGCGCGCTACTTCGGGCTCTTATCTCGGCACATTCGAGGGTGAGAGGGTAAATATGTTACACGTAACGTGGGATAAAGTTGCGAGCTTTCAGGAGGATTTCGATAAGGCAATACCCGTCAATATAACCGACTCGAAGGATCAAGCTGAGAAAGCTTATATTAAAAGTATGGGTTGGTTGGCCAATAATTACACTGTATTAGATTATAACTGTTTATATTCTGTATGTGTATTTTAAATGAATGTCCCTGTAATATCATCTTACCCTCCTTATATACAAAACGTTGAATTATTACGAGTCAATGTAGTACTTAATTAATGAAAAATTATCTATATTAATGAATAAAAATATTAATTTATGTAATCATGATCAACTTATTGACCGATTCCTGATTGATCATTATAATTAACCCTACGAATATTTAATTTGACAAAAATATTTTAAAATTAAAAAACGTTTCACATCATCATCATCATCTGTATCCAGATAAATCCTGTGGTGTTTTTGGCCGCTGCAATGTGTTTTAAATTCTGGACGGGCTATATAAAATATGGGTAACTAGAACTGGTATTGAACAAGATTGAGGTTATCCGAAAACTCCGTACGGGTTTTAATCGAGTTGCATGTTAATTAAGTTGGGCTCCTCGTTAGAAGTTACCAAAGTCGTTACTATCATATTCGTACGTTATAGTCGGCCAATCGGTCGGTCGCATATTGTATGTACTTGATTGTAGACTGAAATTTGTATTCCGTAAAATTAATTCAGTTATTTTAACCACAATATAATGTGATTCTCTAAATTTCGTGTCGTTTCGATTGCATCACCAATATGATGGGGATTGTATTTCAGCCCGCCACTTCTTCACACTACCAAATTTGAAACATGTAGGCCGCAACCTTTGACTATACAAAGCTAGCTGAAATTTAGAGACTAAATATCACTTATGGTAATAGTGAAAAAATATCTCGAGAAATGTTACCACGTTTTAATATCGTCCAATGAAGTTTTTTAATTCATAATCCCACTCTTTGTTTGTTATGCGGACTATAGAAAACAAATGAGTCGAAGACGACATCGAGAAGTCGGCACAAAATGCTGAAGAAATATAATAATTATAGAGTTTAAGGAAACCTAAATATTTATCAAGAAGTCCTTGTTTCGAATCGCGGCTACTTTTAGAATTTTTTAACTTTAAATTTATGGTAGTGGCATAAAGTTACGGAAGTGCTCGGTGTATGATAATAAATTTAGCCCATACTCGATGGTCTCTTGGCTGATTACAGACGTGATATATATTACCTTTCTAATTAAGTGTATATTTCAAGAAATCTCTTATTGAACTAATATGTAGCTGATAAAATCATTGTACATTACACACGAGTGTTTATAAGCATAAAGTAATATAAAAACAGAGAGATAATACATAACTATAAAGTAAATCAAACGAAATATGTAAAGAATATTTTATATCCGGCTTACAATCAACAACGAGTAAAAATAAACTGTAAGAAACGTATTCTGCATACCGTATCATCTCAACATAATTTCCATCTCGGCGCATTTTAATCACACACGAGCGCAAATCCAATACGCCGCCGCGGAGGCGGCTCGTCTCGGAGCGCGTCGGCGCACAATGGCGCGCGCCGAACAAAAGACCATCAACAAACAACGCGGCCGAGTCGGTGCAAACGCTAGTGGCACTAGGAATATGCTTTCAAGACGTGAATTTTGTTATGTTTACGATATTAACGAAATTAAAAAGCTTCTATTACCTTTTCCACGCACTGCGAGATATTTTACTATCACTTAATACTATCAGTATTAAAACAAATACGATTTAATGGAAAGAAAAGAAGAATTATTAGCAAATCTCGATACAAGTGTTTCAAAAATTGGAAAATATATCTTAGCATTGAATTCGATCAATAAACAACAATGATGGCGTCACTTTGTCTATGTGGTAAGTAGACAAACAAATGCAGAAATAATTGCAATTTCATAGTAAGAAAAGTTACATTTTGATCTTACGCACGCTCAAGTGTAATAGTAGCGAATTCGCGGCGGAGAATGGGGTCGGCGGAAGTCGCTGCAATCGGCGGGAGCACACGAGGAAGGACCTCGTATAGTTCCGATATGAGTCGGGCCATCTTCAAACGTAATGCATACGTGAGTCTAGTCGGCTTAATATATAAATAAATTATGTGTAATACTCACAAAACATTTAACAATACAAAATGTAACGTCTATCAAAATAAAAAATTAGAGCTTCATATCATCTAAACTAAATCACACATATAAAAGTCAACGGATCTAATATGCAACAGTAAGAAAATGGAACAAAGATATTTATAATACAGTCCTTAACGCAAGGTCCCAAACTCCATTAACTAGCGAAATGGATCGCAGCAGAACTCGTCGGTACACGACAGCGTACTCGAACAAAAGCCCATAAACAAACCGGAGACGTCGGATTGCGACCGCTAATGGAACCGGAACTCAACTGAACATTCCTTGTGGTGTAGACCAAAATCGTAATTGTCGAAGGAATTCGCACCATTCTCGGAAGTGCTGGGCTTTAATTAAGAAAATGTGCAATAAAAGATATCATAATCCAAAATTAGAAATAAACTTGCCTATTGTAGGTATATCAATTTAAAAAACATCACAGATTAATAAATGTAATGCAGAGCTAATAGTGTGGACAATTAATAAATTTATTGGACAATTAATAGAAGATACGAATGAACCAGGGGAATATGATCAAGTTGTGACGAAGGAGGGTAAAGAAGAGGATCCACTTAAAAAGTACTCAACGATAAATATTTGACGACGATGAGATATTCCCGCGATGGGTAATGAGCAGACTTAGTTCAACCTGAGGACGGGTGGAAGACTTAATTATAATAAACAGGAAGCGTCTCAATGAGAATGTTTGCGTTAATATGATAAGTTTCTTCGCGCGTCCCGGCAGTTTTCCTTCGCGAGGAAAAAAGAGTGGTGTGAAATAGAATAATATACTTTAAGTTAAGTTAAATTAGTTCAAGGATAAAATATTCATACTATCCTTTTAATGTTATTTTTATTTATAATATTAAAGATAAATTAAAGCGTAAAAATAAGTTCATAATTTATTAGGAGTAACGTTGCGACAGAGAAAACAAGCTTGTTAAATATAAATAACATTACAGCTAAGCGAAATGATTTTTGATGAAATTTAATATAAAAACTATACAGTCATGGATGTTAAGTAGCCAGTGCAGTCGAAGACAAATTGTTGATTAATCCTAATTAAAATTTTTGTGTTTTGATATTGTTAGTAATTTGTTAAGCCTTCTTTTGTTTTCTAATATTGACAGACTCTGACGCACTTTGTTTTGATTTCGAACCAGTAATCAGAGTCTGAAATAAACTTCAAATCAGTGAGTAGTATTAGACTATAGAGGCTTATGGAAAACAATTTCTATGATCTAACGTTTCAATAAAGCCCTGTTTGTGATCACAGGGCTTGAATGGTAGCGGCAATATCGTATATGCCGAACATGCAAACAAGAATCCTTTCAACATGTGCTCGATACAACACTGGATCTGGGTCGAAGAACATAAAGGCACGAGCTGAAGGATAATGGAACGCCTTAAATTAATGCAAGCGAATATTTATAATAATACATATTGAATATATAAGCTGGTGAAACGTCGGAGTGGGAACAATACAACTTTTTATTAAACAGGAAATGTTAATGAAATATGATTTAACGTGGCGTTAGTGACAATACCTAACCAAAACGAACACACGACAGCGCACGACCACCGCAGACGTTAATAGACATAATATTCTCAATTCGCCACCCAGCATCTGTTGCACGACGTTGTCTACATGCATGCATTATAATGAATGCACCGCATGCAAACTGCAAACATTTGAACGTTAACTGACGGCACAATGTCGTCGGCATAATGCGGTACATTCAATATTGCGGTTATAACGGACAAATGCGGTCTTAAATGAAAATATAACATGTATGCACCCGCTAGGCAGCGTGATGTGGTATTACATCACATTTGACTAAATTTAACACAAAGTTATGAGAGTAAGAGCAAAATAGCTATGTTTTGATTGAAACTTGTGAAATAATGTGAAACTTGAAATAGGCAGCTAACAAAAAAAGTGACGCCTAATGAAACTAATATGTAATTATAGACAACATAATGGATGTCGAAAAAGACAAAAATTTAGATCGATACAATACAATGTACTCGTATGTGCTATATAGAATTTGGATCTATACAACTGTTGTCGCAATCACCGCACGATTTTCATGGAGGTACGTCGTCTACGTGGCCACATGTAGCCGATGCGCAACATGCAATCGTTCTAACATAACCGGCGGAGCGTGGGTGCCCGAGTACAATCACGGCAAGCGGTACAGTAAAGTCGATCAATAGCAACAGAACGATAATATGCGGACATAGCAACAGAATAGCTATATAGCAACAGAATATAATATAGCAACAGAATATAATATGCGGCTAGTCAAAAGTAGCGGTCTGGTCGGGCAAACTCACTAATTCTATTTAACTATTAATCAAACGACCCCCAAGCCGCACACTTAGTATCATATGTCCAGCAGTGGACTGCAATAGGCAGATAGTGATGACTAATTAAGTAACTATTATCAATTTGACAAAAATTTAAATGTCCTAAAAAAAACTACAACTTCATCCAACAAACAAAAAATCCTTGAGTTTTAAATAAATAGTTACATTGTGAGTATTGGTTGCCAGTGTAATACATTTTGTCTGAAACTAATTACAACAACCGCATATGATACAACACTAATTCTTTAATGCAGTTCAGAGCTTCCGAACATAACAAGATTAACAATGTTCCGAATGAACGCGGTATGTTCAGTCTTGCGGTCACCGCGGGCGGATGCGTTTGACTTGTGATACACGGTCCGAGACATTTTTAAGTTTTAATTATGTAGTTACAAATAAGTCAATTTGAAATTAAAAATGTTATTATATACATGACAAGGAGTGATTTATTTTAGGAAGCGGTCAAGTATTACGTAACGCAATATGGAGGGAAGGACTTGTAAAATGTTAAGATTCGTTTTATTGCGACGTAGAAATCTCTTTTTTTTATTTATTATTTCCGGAAACAAAAGGTATTTTAGTAACTAACCGGTACTTGGCTCAACTTATTTTGTGACTTAATCGGAGAAAAGAGGGACTGTACTGCATTTCTCTGTCTGCCTCTTCGAGCATGAGAGACGTGATGTGACGTTTAAACCGACGTAAACTTACCTATCTCATCGGGGATTACGGGCGTGACATCACATTAGAGACACCCCGTAAGTACCCCACTATCAAGGGACGTGAGATTGAATGCTTTTTACGACTTCAATTAGCCTCGGACCATCGCACGTACCACATGCCTGTATGATAATAAATTGTACAGGGTCGCGAATAACCATTAACTGTTCAAAACATATGTATGTATGTAGGTATATGTATAAAGTGATGTGTAGAGCGCGCGCGACCCACGCGCCGACGCGCGCCGTCGCGGTACGAACGCGGCGCGCGCACTGGCTGCGGGCGACGCGGACGGACGCGACGGATATTAGCGAGGATATCTCGTTAAACTGTTACGTACAGCGAGAGGGACGTAAGCTCATAGCGTCATGCAGAGCGATGTCAACGCAGGGGCGAACGTTATCTCTCCTTGTTATTAAAACGTTCCAATTGTGCTTGTGGCGGCGAACAAGCAAATGTTATGTTGTTACTCTTTGAACCTAATAGTGAAAGCTTAAAATGAGACAAATTTATATATAAGAATGTAATATAGGGATATAGAATTTTTTATTTAGTTATATTTATCACATCGCTTACACTACAAAATTTTTGTGTGTTACACGTCAAAATAAAAAAATAAAATATCGATGCCTGATTTACCACGTATATTTATAGGAAAATTAAGACAACTGTCTGAAATTATAAACATTTCAAGAACTTATTCTTCAATATGCGTTAATATTTAACTTTGTGATATATAACTTTGTGATATATAACTTTGTAAAGTTAATGTTGAAAACTTAAAAGTTATTGTGATACTTGAACCCCAGACTATCTTAGCGTGAAATTAACATATAAACCACTAAACTATTAATAATTGGTTCATTATTACAACAGCAACATATGACATGTTAGACAACACAACGACCGCCATATATCCTCTCAAGTCAAAACGACCAGCAGTAGCCGGTGGAGCGTCCGCAGTAACAAAGTCAGTGAAACATTGCCACAATAAAACATTGTTGCCTCGAACGACCCGCGGCGCGATTGTGTGCAATCGAACCCGGTCGCCCCCAGTAAGGTCGGCAGTGACTCTATATACGGAATGTAAATGTTAAACACAAACAAACGCCTAATAGAGTTAATTTATAACCAACAGAATATTGCGTTAAAGTGATAACAACGTTTTAATATTGCGTAATCTGCCAGCAGTGTTCACATCTAAGAGTGGATCGCTAACAGGGCTGAAAAGGAGCAGATCAGTTTAGCTAAAACTGGCAACCAGTCGACAGGAACAGAGTCATTGAGTTTAAGAAACTCGTTATAGACAATACTAAATGGCTGGATAACACCAATTACCATTTAAAAATATATCGTAAAATATATAAACATTTCTAACAAAACTTTCATTAAAGAAATGTAATAAATAAAATCATACTCACAAAATTAGTTCAATATGAATAAGAACTTTTATATACGAAGACATGGCAACTTTACGACGAGATCTCGAGTGACAAGGACGAGAACGACTGAGGTACAAATTAAAATTATAGGACAGATATATACACCTAGAGAAACGAACATGTATCTGCACAATACACCCTACAATGACGTTGATTTAACATTCTTGTACAGTGACACTGGCTTGAAGTGTCCCGAGTGAAGCCACACCGTACTTGTCTCTTTTACGTTTTATACAATTACTTTGTGGGATGCTCTTTTTTGTACTTTTTGTAGGAAACCCACACTTCATAGGTTTACCACCCACTATGGTAATAATTATACTTTTACTAATGAGAATTTATTGCCATACATTGGGAAGACATCCGGACCTCCAGCCATTACCAGAAATTTCTGCTAGATGATCTAAGTTAGAGACATCCACTAGTTCCTGAAATAGAGATACCGAATTGTTTCACCTAGCGCAAGACCGAGGGGTTCTGAAAAGTGAAACTTACCTCGGTCTTGGGCTAGGTTCAAACCACCAACCTTTCAGAACAACAATTTAAGAAGAAGATAAGAATAGTACCTAAGCCTAAGCCTCTAGGTCAAGAGTCGTCACGACAGGCACTCGATGAAAGAGGCAATCACATATATTTATATCATAAAATACCAAACATTAATTTTTCCGAATGAGCTTAACATAACATTGTACCATACACAAGAGTTCGGCAAATTGTTGTGACATATTTAAACGAGGCAAAGTCTTCAACAATTTGAGCTTTAAAATTTGAATACATTCAAGTGCAAGTTAATTTCATCGCTCTCATTAACGTCAGTCGCTATTGAAATAACCGTGAAAAGCGGTGAACGGGAGGACACCCCTATTGTTTTGTAGAGAATTCTCGCTCATTTAATCTTTAACAGAAGGCCTCGTACATTCAATATTTGGTTACGGTAAATACAATAGGGAAATGTCGCTGAAAGTAATTTTTATTTCATCTCCTCAATACCCTTAAGTTTACTTAGGGGCCTCAATATTTTCATATTGTGATGCGATAAAGACCATATCTCTTACATTATTCAAATTAGTTTGCGGCAAAGAAAATTTTGTTTCATCTCTTATTTGTTTGAAAAGTTGCAAAATTAAGTGACCGATAACAGATTTGATAAAGGAATAAATTATACAAAGTAAAAATATTAGTGTCACCAGAGATCGAGGCGCAAACAAGATGTACCTACAATTGTCAGAGAACATTGCAAAATAGTAAATTCCGGTAACAATATTTTAGAGTAGGAAATTACAAAGTAAAATTATTAATTATTATACATTATGAATGTGGTAGAAGCTAAATTACTAATCTAACAAAATGTTACAAGTTCGATTGATATATGTCATATGCAAAGAATAGACAATAATTTTAATATTTGTTATATAATATTGAGTCAGAAGTCCACTAGTATACCTACTGTTGACTAAAGATGACATTAATGATGATGATTATGGTAATGATGGCAATGATAAATATAATATATAGAATGCCAATATAGCCCAGAGACACGCTGAGGTAAACAGACCAATAAGATAATATCGTCTAAAACATCAAAATAATGCGGAATGTTCGGCCTGACGCGAACTCGGCAGATGACAAATCGTCACAATCAGTCAGCCGCGGGGCGGGCGAAGGCGGGACGTTCGCCCGACTACTGATGTATTGGTTCAACATTATTAGCTTTACTTCAGCGGTTAATATAATGGAGCTTACACTGATCCCGTAAGAGACGGAGAAGTGTGAGACGCTCTATGTTGTTATAAAAGTGTAATAAGACATATGAGATAAGTGATGTACAATAGTTGGATTAACCGTCAATAAAACAAGTTGTCTCATAAACGACGTTACTATGATATTAAAGAATGAATAGGAAGAGCAATCGGCTTGTAAAGAGGAAGCTACAGTACAAGGTATGTGAATTATTTACCTTTGAGGACACTTAATGTTTATAATTTAGTAAATCGCTGAAATCTACAACACTTAACACAAGCTATTCGAGATTAGTACAGTCGTAATGTCGGCAGATCACAGAGAAGATAATAATTCAAACTTTTGTTATTTTACGAAATTATCACGGACGCCATGTTACATTTGGACATGAAATTTTGTTAGCAAAATCTGTTGTTTTCTTGTAATAATAAATATAACAAGTTTTGCGCACTTTAAACTTTTAATGAATCTAATCACTTTGTAATACGTATACAAACAATAAATCCAGAAAACTGAAAGCTTCTGTACATTAAAAATACATATAATCACAGAATAATGCGCGCGGTTAACATGCGACTAAATATACGAATTGGGGACAAAGCTGTCTATGTACAGCTACGTATAAGTAATTTAACTATGATGAGAATCTTAGAAAAGACCTTGTAAACGAATCACCACAGTCCGAGCAGGGCCAGCCAACCCTCGGCTCCTTGGGGTCACAACTGAAGCCTCTCGAGACCGGGGGTCCACTCGGCGGGCGCCGAGCTCCACTCTTCGCACCTCGCGGTTTGTTGACGACTGTACCGTTTTCCAATTTACAAGTGCCTCCTTGTCGGATGCTGTACGATTTGTACGAGGTTTCGCCGTTACATGTAAATATTATAGGTTGATAGATTTGTGACAGCGGAAGAGGGAAATTGGGTTTGTCACTGAACTTCTATGAATCCAACTATCCACAGACAAATAATTATAAATAAACGTAGAAACAACTTTATGGTACGTGTCGTCGTTCCCGTGCTGAAAGCGTGTGGCGGATGGAACTGACACAGCACAGGCACCGTGTTCACGGGCGAGTAAGGGTGAAACGTTGACATGATGTGGCGATATCTTCTACGATGCGATAACAGTTAAGTTTGTGACAATTTTAACATTCATGTTTATAAAGAGAAATGGAAACGAGGTAATTAGGAATTATTAATCAATCACTCCTCGTTGGTCGTGTTGGTTGCAGGTGCGACTGCCGATCGGGAGGTCCCGGGTTCGATTCCCGGGTCGAACACTACA